>JADGJK010000050.1:0-81075 GCA_027600645.1 Nowakowskiella sp. JEL0407
TCGAAAATAAAACTAACCTGAGTGGTTCGTGCAGATAATAACCGGTCCATCGAAGTGTAAGGCGGCAAAGATCTCAAACTTGGTGGATTACTATGATTACTGACGGGATATGCAAAGGGAATCGAGGAATAGTTATGAATCGAACTTTGATTTTTGTTTGTGTTGCTAGAAATGCTGTGAATCGAATTTTTCCCAGCGATAAGCATTTAAACTGTGATGGCGTTTGGTTGGGAAAAGCGAACTGAATTCCACATTGTCAGCAGGGAAAAAAAATTATTGACAGCGTCAAATAAAACACGACTCAGGACACCACGTTTCGTTATTAACACATGTCTCAGCAGATTCTGAATTCAACAAAAATATATTCCAAAAAATGCAAAAGATTTTTAAACATGCTCTAAAAAATAAAATCGCCATAGGTAATAATGCGATTAACAAAAAAAAAAAAGAAGAATTAAATGATCCATTTGTGTAAATCTTCCTTCTATAACGAACCCAATCTACTATGTTTAAGCTTCAGTAGCAGCGACTTCGCTGTACTCTTCCTTCTTGGCATCAGGTTTTGGTCGGAACAAAAAGTAGACAATGGCGGCTCCAAGGAGAAGACCACCAATGATGCAACCAATGATGATTCCAACCAAGGCGCCAGTAGAGACAGTTGATGGGAGAACAACAGATGCAACAGAGGCAGTGGAGCTTCCGTCACCCTTTCCAAGACCCAAGATTTCGGCCATGATGAAGAAAACTTCCGTGTTATCCATGGGGCGAGAGCAGTAGAATTGGTAGGCACCTGGAAGTTTGCAGTAAATGTCGACAGCTTGGAGAGTGTGGACGGAGCTGGTATCAGCTGGTCCCAAAGAAGATGGGTGGTCAATTCCGCTAGAAGTTTCGGCAATGTTTGGAACAGCAACGGCAATTGGGAGGTTGTCGATGGTGATGTTCTTGGATGGGATAGAGACGGTAGTGTTTTTGGGAACAGTGATGGCAGGGTTTCTCGTCAATGGGTTGGTGGTGTTTTGTGGGTTTCGGATGACTCTGTAGTCTTCAGTGTATCCTGGAGAGTCCTAAAAAAAATAAATCATATTCGAGATTAATGTCCAATAAAAAAAAATAAAACAAATGCTGTCAACGTACAACTTTGGATCCCAAAAAACGGAATCTGGCGTTGGCGAATTTGGTAGGCAAACCATTCTCATCAACAACGGCATCTGGCCATCCGGCATTTTGGTAAACTCCAACAGCGTTACGTTTGTTGAGGTTAAGACCAGTTGGGTCAGATGGAGCAGACGAGAACAAGTCAAGATCGATGGAACCAGCAACGTCGTAACCTTGAGCGTGATCGGCAGTAACGATAATAGCAGTGTTGTCGGAGTTGTTCTTGCCGTAGTCAGCAACGTATTTAACAGCAGCATCCAATTCAATCAAATCAGCAAGGGCACGGTCGAAATCAAGTGGGTGCATAGCTTTATCGACTGAAGCAGCTTCGGCCATCAAGAACCAACCTTCGCTACATTTGGAGTCCATGGTCTTGATAGCAACTTGGACCATAGTAACCAAACCTGGTTGGTCATCGTTGAAAGTTTTCGCGCCAGTTGGGTCAGAGTTGACAGTCTTGAGGTTGTCCGTAAAGACATTTCTGTCGAGCCAGGTTTCCATGTGGTTAGCGTGGAAGATACCGAGAAGTGGTCCGTTTCCGTTGTATTTCTTCAAATCAGATCCCTTGTTGACAACAGTGTATCCAGCATCTTTGAACGATTGGTAGTTGACTTGCTTTCCATCTTTGTCGACGTAGCTGTTTGGAGCGACGAAGAATTCCCCACCACCACCGAGAAGAACATCTGGTTTCACAGCTTTGACGTCCCATGGCCAGTTGCTGTTGTCTCGGAGTTTCCATCCGTTGAGAGCTTGACTGGTAATATTGGCTTTGTCACCACGAGCACGAGTGTGAGCCCAGACAGCAGCTGGCGTAGCATCTTGGATTTCTGAAGTGGTAACAACACCAACGCACATGTTGGGACGTTCACGACGGAGGATTTCAGCAAGGGTTTCGAGTTTCGGGTCATCGTCGTTGCTGGCAGATGTATCAGTGTATGATCCAAGGGCGTTGACTGCACCCTTGTTTCCAGTGTTGTATGCCATAGCAGAGTTGGCAGAGTCGGTGAGCATGGAGTCGTAACCGTTAGTGGAAACTTTTCCGATGGATCCGAGCGTTTCCATGGCCAAGAAGTTGTCTTTGAATTTTCCAAAGATGGTAGCTCGTGAGAGGTATCGTGCAGCAGAGATCATTGATGGCTATGAATAATATTGAAGATCAAAAAGTATGATATTAAAATTAAAAAACTACACTTGAAAAAAAGAAAATACTTACAGCCATACCGTCTCCAATGAACAATACCAAGTTTTTGGCTTTCTTGTCTCCAGCGTAACCACGAACAACCCAGGTAGCGTTCAGTTTCGAGCTTCCTGAAGAGACAACGAGATTGTAAGTTCCAGTTGCGTTGAAGAAAACACCTCGGAGGGAGACTCGGCTGGCGTTAACTTTAACTTTAGTTCCGTTGGCAGCAGCAGCGGCATCAGTAGAGTAAGAGAAGGTCCAGTCTTGTTTAACGAATTCTCTTCCAAAGTAGGATTTGATGTCCTTGTCGTTGATAGTAGCACTGACTTTGGAGGCGTCTGGGGTAGCGGATGCATCATCGATTTCAATTGAAAGGTCGAATCGTTGTCCAACTAATAATTCAGCACCGTCAACAGGCTTTTTTGAAATTTGAAATTACAAATGTCCACAATAGTGATTTCAACAAAAAAAAAAAATACCTGAAGTGCAATGGAAGAGTTTCGTGGAGATGCACGGTTACGGTTGAACTGACCGAAAGCGGGGACGGAAGGGTGATCCCATTTGATTGTTTGGGCAGAGACGTAAGCAATCAAAGCAACGAAAAGAGCGACAGCGAAACGGGCCATTTCAGATTGCAATCGAAACAGGAAATTCGGAAAGATTGCCTATTTATACTTTTCCAAAAACGGAGATCCAGCCAAAAGTACACGTTTCATGCAGTCTTGTCAACTGAGAAAAAAAACGTGTTTTCTGAAACGCTCATTGATCAAATGCCCCTGTTGCTTCTCCTTGAATTTTCCCCTTCCGAATCGCGTTGTTGAACTTGTGATCTAACTCGTCGTCACCGTACACATTTGTCAACAAATTGTAATTGCTTTGAAATCGACGCAGTCACTTCGAAATTCGCTCGGTTGATATATCGATTACGATCATATTGTTTGAAACGTTATCTGAATCACTGAAATTACATTTGAGATGCAGTCGGCCCCAGTGGAATAGGGAAATTTTCAAATTTGAAATGAAAATGGAAAATAGGATAAGTTTCGAACGACAGTTTTACTGGGAAAGAATGGAAAGGATTATTCAAGGATATGGAATACGGTAGTTCTGGAAGTGTAAAGATCCCCGCAGGCTAGAACATTCCAAAGCAAAGTTCGACCCAATTGTCCACACATTCATCACTTGTCTCTTTATTCCTGTAAGCGCAATACAGTAAATAGCTTCGTGAAATGAATGGGAAAGAGTCCAAGAGATGCTCAGCAAGAAGGCTCGGTCTGGGTTCGGATTCAGCCTCGATTCCACAAACCCAGCCCCAAACTGCAAAAAGACCGTTTCTTTTATTTTTTTAATTTTCTCTCCACTGTTTAATTTTGTCTCACGCTCTAAACTTAACTGAAAAATGCTCAAGTGTTGCTGTTGCATTCCTTTACGAACTGGAACTCTGATTCTGGCCTTCTTGCTGTTATTCGGTCAGATTGGTTCAATTTACTCTTCCAGATCCTATCTCTATCAATATGGTCTTCCCGTTTACGCCTCCTACACCGCTATGGGTATCGATGTATTACTAGCAATTTTCTGCGTCGTTGGGATTATTGGAGTCTTGCGAGTAAGTTTTCCAATTTTTTGTCTCCGCGTAATCAACTCACATTTTCCCCAAGAGAAACTTGAAAATGGTCAACTTTTTTGCTGGCTTCTATCTATTCTTGGTTATTCTTTCCTTTATCAAAACCGCCGGTGCGATCGCGTTGGTTATAATTTACCAAAGTTACATTTCGGCATATTGTGAACTGGAGGCCGGAAACGGTGCGAAGACTACTCAAAATATTAAGAGTGCTTGCGAAACTGCGTATATCATCATTGCTGTAATTATTGGTGGTGTGATGTTTTTGATCTCTCTTTTGAACGTAAGATCATTTGTTTTTTATTGGTTTCTTGATTTAATTTCCTCTATTTTGGCATTAGGTTTACTTTTACCTCTGCGTTAAATCTTATGCTGTTGAACTGCGTAAAGATCAAGCTTCTTACGCCATGCTTGGCAACCGCGATTCATTCGAAAACCAACCATTCGTCCAGCAACCATATGCACAACAACCATACGCACACAAAGTTTGAATTTGAACTCTGGACTGGATAAAAATTAATTGTACTGTTTGCAACATCGTGTTTAATAACATTTATTCTTTTATGTCTAATAAACATATTCCAATCAGCATATAATCACCGAACAATTCTTTCTGATTGTTTTGATACTGTCCACAATGCTTCTGTTCATTGTGAACCCACGGATTATTTGCAGACATCTCAGATCTTTCCATTCTTTCACCCAATCAAGCATTTTGCTATCGCATGCAACCTCCATTGGAACTTTCTCTAAAACTCGCAACTGCTTGCATGACCGTGCGAGATGTTCTACTGTCGTTTTACTGACTTTTAAGCTACCGTATAACTCTGATAAATCCACATTTACCACGGGCAGCTTGATAGTACGAAGTGTGTGTGAATATTTTTCAAAGAAACTTTGCAACCAGTCATCGCTCAAATACGCAGCCCCGAATGACACATGTTCCAATATATCGCAAGATCTCATCACCATCTGAATACCTACGTCCGATACATGTAATCCACCATCGATAATCAGTTCTTTCAGTCCTTGGCAGCTCATCTGCTCAGAAAACGAATCGTTTCCATCAATCGGCAATTGCGCAATCTCCAACTTTCTGCAGTTTTTGAAAACATTGCATATAAGGTCATCCACACCATTTAATTGGTAAATCGCGGAACGATTGGTTATCGAGACTCGCAACTCGACCAATCCAAAACACATTTGAGCGATTTCCATAACATGAAGTGGTGACGCGGTTCTGAGAATCACCAACGACGTTAAAGTAGGATTATGGGCGCTCGCAATTTCGCCAGGAAACTGTTTGTAAAGTAGCGGTCGAAGAAACATTTGTAATGCTGCGTCGCTTTGAAATAACTCTGATTTCTTGAAGCTCTTCAAGTTTTCGCGATTCGCGCTGACAACTCTCATAGCCGAGTTCAACTTCACTGATCCTCCTACTTCGAGATGACTCAACTTTACATTCTCGCAAACGCTCAGTACATTATCAAACGGGAACGGCAAATCCAAAGCAATTTGTTTCAACGCCGGAGAATTAGTAACAAACGTCTCCAATGATTTCGTCAACCGCTCAACAAACTGATCATCATACGTCGACACATCAAACTCATCGTCCACCCCAGCATTAATCTTCCACGAATTCTGATCATGCAGCGAAAACAATAACCCAAACGATTCCATATGCTTATTACATTCCACCATCTTCAATACCGACTGACCAGTAATGAATATTTTTCTTCGCATTAATAAATAAAACCGTCGCAGTTGTTTAGAATTTTGGAATATCGCGTGGAGTCCGTTATCAGTGATTCGACCAGATTCATTGGCGGTTGATACGAGTGATATAGAAGTCAACAGGGTGCATTTTTTTGAGAGAACCCAAAGATCGTCGTCGCTTAAACATGGGGTATCGACTTGTAAGGAAGTGAGATTCGACAGTGTTGGTAATATCAGTGAAAAATTGGGGAATTTTGTTACGGTCGTGAAGACTGGATGTAGTGCGTAGAGATGAAATCCGTGTATTAAAGTACGATAGTCGATAATGCTGGTTGATGAACGCTGTTGTGATCTCGATATTTTGCCGAAGGGTAAGTGCAGTTGGGTTTGTGCTGATTCATGAATTTGAGAAACAGCGGCAGTAGTATCGCGAGTACCAGGATTCAGAGATATTTTACGTTGTGAAATTGATCGTGTTGACCGTATTGTAGATTTAGAAGAAGCGAATAAAACATTCGACAAATTCAACCAATCCTCAAAACAGCACTCAACTTCATCCCAAAGAAGATTTGCCGCGGCAATATACCATTCATTATTCACCAACGAACATTCAATTAAATCATTTCTATTCGTCAACTCTCCAAATATTAACAATAATACTTCGCGAGGAATTCCGTTTGACATTCTGTTTTGATTAAATTTTGGAAATGGGGAAAAAGTCGAAATTTATTAACGATGATTCAGATTCAGATGCAGAAGTTTCTGACCGAGACTTGGAAGAAGAGCAGGAATTGTTTAAGAATCCCTCGAGAAAACAAAAGCGATTTACCAAAGAACAACGAATTTATGGAATTTGGGCAGAGGAGGAAGACGACCCAGACAACGATAGTAAAGGAAAAGGATTTTCCAAGAAAAGCGGGAAAACTCGGTATGATGTTGGCGTTTCGTTTGTGAAAGGGGACATTACTGCGCAATCAACCGAGAATAAAGAAGTCGATGTCATCGATGAAGACGTGGAAATGAAAGAACATTCTTCTTCCAGCGGTGAGAGTGACGACGAAAACGACGATGATCAGGACGATGAATCAGGTGATGAATCGAATGATGAGCCGAAGGAACGGGTAGCTCGAGATCTCAGCGATGACGATGAAGAAGTTACTTTTGGTGGAATAGGATTGGAAGCAGCTAAACCAAGTTTAGGTGGTGATAGTTTGTTAGGCGGCAGCGCATTTGGATTGGGATCAAAGAATTCTAATGTGAAAAGCAGTCTATCAAACACTGTTCCAACTGCAGAATCGGCCAAAACGATGGATGAATTACGAAATATGCAGTTTTCATCAACAAGTACATCATTTCAACAGCAACCAACTACTTCCTCGAAAAACCAACCTTCATTCAACAAAAAAGGTTCAAAAGTTGACAGAGCGTTCGGAACGTGGGAGAAAACAACGAAAGGGTTTGGAAGTAAATATCTGCAGCAATTCGGTTGGGATGTTGGTCAGGGTTTGGGAAAAGACGGGGCTGGAATGGTGAAACCGATAGACGTAAAGTTACGACCGTCAAAAATGGGTCTAGGACATGGCGGATTCGACGAACAAACTGAAGCTGTGAAAGAAGAGATCAGAAAGAAAGCTCCCCCTACAGCGCCTGCAGTGATTGAAGAGAAACCTACGTCGGGTGGTTGGAGAAAGTCAAAGAAGAAAGCGAAATCAGTTTATAAAACGGCAGCGGAAGTGATGCGGGAACAAGAGGAAATGTTGAAATCGAACCACGTCCCAAAATCTTCCACTACGGAAAAAATGAAGATTATAGACATGACGGGAAGGGATGTGAAGGTCGTTGAGGACGTTTCTACTCTAAAGTCGAAGCAGTTTTCGATTTTAGACACTTCAGGACATTTTCCCGAACTTCGATACAACCTGAGACTGCTCTCTGACATCGCGGAAGGAGATTTGACTGACGTTCATTCTCAGCTGGTAAAAGAAGAGTTTAACTTTAAGGAAATTTCTACCGAGAAGGAAAATCTTGAAAGAGTTATTAAAGAGGAAAGAGGAAAGATTGATCGAGTATCTGCGATAGTTGATGTTACCACGCAGTGCGAAAATCTTTCGAAATCGATTACAAGATCTGTCGTTATAACCAAAACTCTCGGAAAACATCCAAAATCACTGTTCGCTCCAGTCGATTCTCTCTTTAACCAAATGGTTGACAACTTCGGAAAGGAGTTCGCTGATTTAGGACTGGATGAAGTCGTAGCCGCCACCATCGCACCCATCTTGAAAGCTCTACTAGCTTCTTGGGATCCGTTAGCAGAACCTTCATTTTTGGTGGACTGTTTCCGCGATTGGGTTAGATTTTGGAGGAAGGTGGAAGTTTCTACTAAACGTCTCGATTCACGAAACGGAAACCAAGACCAGCCGAGGTTCATGACACCTTACGAAAGTGTGCTTTTCAATATCTGGATGGGCAAAATACGGCTCTGCATCAAGTATGTAATTTAAATGACATTTTTATTACAATTTAACTCCGATTCAATTCATTTTAGCAACACATGGGACCCATTTACGCCCGAGCCATTGATAACGCTTCTAGAAACTTGGACGCCACAAAAAACATCCAGCCGTAAAGCTTTAGCTCAGTCTTTTTACATGCAGTCAAACGAGTCGAACCAGATGGATCTGGATACGAACGAGGAAGACACTACAAACGAAATTTTACCACGATGGCTTTACATCAACATCTTTGACCAATTCATCCTTCCCAAATTAACATCAGCAATTGAATCATATAGCCCCTCAGTCAACCCACCCCTGCATACGTGGATATTTCCATGGCTTGCGCTTTTCGAGGACCTTCAATCGAATTTAAAATCAAATTTATACGCAACGATACGACAAAAGCTATCTTCGCTGATACGACTATGTTCTCCAACAAACGATCTCACACCATCTGACTTATTATCGCCTTGGCTTGATACCCTTTTCACACCTTCCGAATACAACAACTTTAAGCAACGAACTCTGCTCCCACGTCTAATAACGATACTCCGAACATTAAAGATTAATCCTGCGAACCAAGAGATCAAACCACTGACGTTTGTTTTAAAATGCGAACCATTAATCAATCGAGGCGAAATGATTCATCTATTGGAAACGGAAATGTTTACCAAATGGCATGATACATTATGGACTTGGTTAACAAACCAGAACGCTGATTATAAAGAAATCACTATGTGGTTTTCTATTTGGAAGGGTCTCTTTCCTAAAGATTTACTTGACCCCGCCAGTGAAGGAAGCGATGAAGGTCTTGATCGACAATTCAAGTTTGCACTGGGAATGATGAACACGGCAATGAATTGGAAGAAATCTGGTTCGAAATCGGTTCCGCAAATGCCACAAAAGTTGACGCCGACCGCCGAATTGTTCGAGATTAAGCGAAGAGCAAACTATGAGGCGGATATGGAAAGAAAGACGAAGAACGTGAAGATGGAAATTAGCGGTACACTGACGGTTCGGGAAATTTTGGAACGGGCGGTTTTGAAATTCGGGCTTGTGTTTATGGATACCAATAGGGTCGAAGTACGCAGTGGGCGACCCATTTTCGAGATTGTGAACGACGTGATAGTAGGAAGAAGAATTGTGCAGTGTTACGTAGATAGCAAGGTAGTGTATGTAAAGATTGACGCAAATTGGGTACCAAAGTCGATAATGGAAGTGATAGAGATGGCCGGTGGAAACTCAAATTGATAAAAACATCAGACAGCGCTTGATTTATGTTTTTAAATTAACAACTATAAAAATTTAAATTACTAATATAAAGCTCAAAACACCGACACAAATTTAATAAATGAAAATAAAAAAATAATCAAATCGAGAAGAAAAAAGAAAATGAAAGAAGAGACTATTAACTTAATTTAGACATATTCTGCATTGTTGCCGCAAACTTTTTCACAGTACTATCCATAATGTAAATCCGATTATCAACTTCTATCGCATCTCCATCCTCGTGATATTCGCAAAAAGAATATCTTCCTTCTCTTTGAGGAGATTGCAGTTTGCTAGGATAAGCGCTGGGGATTAACTTTGATTGAATTTCGGATTGATTGTTGTGCTCATCCAAGTCAACCGCTTCCCACGGATACACAATCCAAGGCGGTTCTACGGACTTTCCCTGCTCTTTGGCATCATCAAAAAACATTTCCGTGTCGGTGTCATCGGAAGGGGACAGATTTGGCATTTGAGAAGGCACCCAACCAGCTGAAAAGTATGTTCGTCCCTCCTCGCAGCGCTGAGCTATATCGGCCTTTTTCTGAATCAACTTATCGTGCAATACAAATACACCGATGCGGGTTCTAAGCGGAAGTTCAAGTTCCTCGCGGTCAGGGTTGGTTTTACTTGTGGTTTTGGAAGACATGATTGAGCTCGATGATTTTTGTCGCTTAAGCGCAATTGCAGCTGACTCGACAACGCTAAGTGGAGGAATAGTAGGAGAAGCTGCGGGTGTGGATGATTTGCCCTTCAATTTCTCAGAAGCGTTGCGAATCGCTTCAATGGCCAACGACAATTGATGGCCGGTAGCATTCACGGCATCGAAAATCAGGACATTCTTTCCAAGAAAATCTAATGGGCATTCTCGTGAGTCGGTAGACAATACGGGTAAAATTCCTGGATCGAGCAAGTTCCAAAAGTATGACGGTGGTTCGTTCAAGTCTGGGAAATCGGGATTCGTGTTTGAGACTATTCGCAAGGATACCAGTGAAATTGAACGATTGTAGTAAGATTGCATGATTTGAATCAAGATATGGCTCATCGATAACTAAGGAATGAATTTGAAGTAACGAAATTATAATCTGACTATTCAGCAAACAGCTAAAAAGAAATTTACATACCAATGATACGCTTGCCACGACAATTACATCAGGTCTAAACGTTTCGGCAATCTGCTGATTATGAACAGCGGTATAGATGAGCTGGTGAGCTTGGTTCCAAGATATGTGAATTCTATTCGTTGAGTCACTTGATAAGCTTTGTTTACTTTTGCTTCGATAATTGAAGCTACTGGAATGCGAAAGAGAGAGTCGAGGACGAAGGCGGAAAGACGGGAGAGACTTTATGCTGGATGACGAAGCGCGACGAACGTGACGTCTCAAAAAGTTTGGCGTATCGTAGGAACTTGCACCATCAAAAGCAGAGTCTGGAATTGAGATATTAGAGTTTGAGCGAGTGATTTTTATCGATGTTTGGGAAGGAGGGAAAGCAGGCGATGACAGTAAATTGACAGCACTTGGCTCAACTAGTTCCATAGTTTCAATATAGAAATATTCGAATGCAGATAGAAATTAAAAAGAAAAACTAATTTGGCAAATATTTTAACCGGTTAAAAAACAAAAAAATTTGCTTCTGGTTTTTGTTTCGCATCAAAATTCCAGAAAAGGCTCGACCGCGTTTTTCCGAACACGCTCCTGCTTAAATGTCGAAAATTGAAGTAAAATTTAAAATTTAGTGATTAAATTTTCTCTAAATCATTTATCGCAGTCATTGTTTGAAGGCATTCACCTAAATCTCCAGCTTCTGATATCGTCATGATTGATTAACCTGCTTTTGATAGCTATCAAAAAATCAGACACAGACTCTGTTCGCAAGTTGCTTCTGGAAGATAAAACCCTAACTTCGATAAAGCACAAAGATCCTGCCGGTAAATTTGAGCCAGATGTGGAGTTAGACGCATACAAATTTCTTGGCGCTTATATCGGGGCAACGACAGCATTGCAATTTGCTATTCTAACTGGAAATGATGCAATTGCAAGAGATATTCTCGATAGAACTGTAAAAGATGATTTGGAAATCTGTTTTGGGGTAAAACACTTTGTGGAATTTGTAAAAACTTCTCAACTCGTTTGGAAAGGGAGGAAATACGGCATTACATTTGGCAACTTTTTTAGGCGATCAGGATATGGTAAAAATGCTGCTTGAACGGGGTTCAAACCGATCTGTTAAGAATGCCAAAGGATTTGCTCCAGTTGATGTACTCGATGATCCAGAAATGAGAAAACTTTTCGAGTAGCAGAAATAATTTCCTTTGTTATTGTATATTCTCATTAAAACGAATACATTGGATATCCTAACCCAGTAAATCGGAGGCAACTTTAGATAAATCCGCTAATCCCACACGCATTATATTTAATTCCTTTTCTCGCTCCTTTAAATCTAATGTCAGTCGTTCGACAAAAAACGAATATCTGTTTAATGATTTCACAAATTCTTCTGCTGATGGAGACAATGCTCTTCCAGAAGATGTTGAGGCGCTTTTCAACGAGTCCTTTAAAGAATTCATTGACGACGGTAAAGAATTCGAAGTTCCGGGCCGAAGCTTGTGTATTAATAGTTCAGTCCGCGAAGAGTTTTGGTGATTGTCTAATTGTTTTTTGAGTGTATTCACGAGAAGCTCATTTCTGGATGCCTCATGAGGGATTTGCAGCCCAGTTGCTTTTTTACCCTCGCTCAATCTACTTGCGAAACTAAAGGACGGTTGATTTTCACGTTTATCGATTAAAAGGTTACTTAATGTCCCGTTCATGTCGTTTGCAGCAATTCCACTTCTGTTTGGTGAAACATGTTCATCTACTGTTTCCCAGCTACCACTTGAATACCGGTCGCTGGTTTCATTACGAATATCATTTGAGCTTAAATTTATACAGATATCCATCGCAGTTTTATCCGGGTTGTCCTTGCCCTCATCCTTGTCCAAGATTTTCTGATCAATAATTGAATGTGGTCTGGAAAGAGTTGTTTTACGCTCGCTCAAAAACGACTGTCCTCGCTTACATTTTTTGAAAAATTTGTACGGTCGTTTACCTGCTCGACTCTGCTGTTGTTGCTGTTGAATTTTCAATCCGCGAAGAAGATGTTTGATTCTATTTTCTTCATACATTCCAGTAAGTGCTTGAGAGATAAGGGAGACGCATGCAGAAAATAAGATCAATCCGGTGACCATTATTAGACCGCCGACGACTTTTCCTTGATAAGTTCGAGGAATAAGATCGCCGTATCCTTCATAAATAGACATGTAAGTTGAAAGCCTTCGAAATTAACAACAAAATCCTTCAGATACCGGTGCTAGTTAAACTCGCAGCGGAATACCACAACGCTTCTGCCATACTCTGAAAAACACAAGGCTCTTCATCATTGTTAACATAATACCACACTCCATCACTTTTCATAGTACAATTCGGAATTTCAACAATGTAAACCAACCACCCCGAAATAACCAGCGTCATAAGAAATGTGTACATTAGTAATACCAGTCCCACTTTAGCATGTCGCATTCCTTGGAAGAACAACCTTATCGATTTCGATGATTTTGCTATTCGGACCATTAATAAGAGACGTAGCGATCGTATTAGTTCGTACGCAACATTTTTTCGTTGAATATCCTTGTTAAATCCATATAAACATAAATCGATGTATACTGGTAATAGACCGATAATATCGCATGCGATGAAAAACATCGTCGAAACTGTAATTTTTTGCGAATAAGAAAAAAAAATAACTAAAAAACTAAAAAAAAAAAAAAAAAAACCAATAAATCAGCGTTAAAATTCATTGTCAAAAACGAGAAATAATAATACAAGAATTCCGTTGTCAACGTAGTGACGATAAATGCATCGATCACACTCAACTTGAAACGAACATCAGGGTCGATTCCGAGTCTTGTTGTTTGAATGCAATATATGAAGATTAAAAACAAGATACAAATGCATATAATTCGGTTGATGTTGTTTGCAACAGTCGAATTTTTGTAATCGGTAATCAATAGATAAATTCTGTGTCGGTTGTATGTATCATGATGTTCTGATTGAATTTTGAGCATATTTTCTTAAAGTTCACATTCAACATTCACTAGAATGAATTGGGAAATTACATAAGCATCATTTATTTTGATTGATCCGTAAAATCTATTCGTGCATTAAATATATAACCGGGCTTCTTTCTTCTTTATGTGGAAATATACTTTTTAGGGATCAAGATACGAATATTCTGTGAATCTGATCCAAAGTGAGAGGTCGTCGACAAGTCGGACACCGTTCCAACAAAATCAACGCCTGATTTATACAATCTTCGCAATACACATGCCCGCAGTGCGTCGATGTCAGTCGAGTCGCAGGATTTAAACAGATTCCACATGGTATATTCCGTGAGTTACCTTGATTCGTTTCGTCCGAGTCCTGGTTTTTGTGTGATTTGGAAAGAGACAAGTTCATTTGCAGTGGATCAGGCGGGGGAGAGTAGTGTGTGCGCTGAAGGGAGACAGGAGCCAGAGAGGATGATATCTTGCGTTTTTTAACAGAATTGATCTTAATATCTCTCGGTCGTGATGAGCAAGCGGGAATCGTGACTATTTCGGATTCGTCATCAGAAATAACAATAATCTCATTGGATTGTCGCTTCACGGTCTCGGACGCACTTAAGTTTGTGGATGTCACTTTTTTTGTTCTCGCTGCATTTGTATTGGGTTTGTTGATAACTTTTCTTTCGGATGGTTGGAGAGAATTGCGAGTAATTTTACCGGTCGGCTGGGGTTTTGATTGTGTTCTGATTTCTTTGGGTTCCATTTCGATTAAAGATTACGATATATGAAGACATATAAAGATCACTCCGCAATATTTTATGTGTGAACAGTTTTTTTTTTCTGTCAAGGAGGTCGACAGAAATTTTGTTTTTGTTCAATCTTTTATAGTGTCATTTTATGTTTTGAGAAATGATGATTGTTTAAAATTATTTAGAAAGAATAATGAAGATGGTTGGAATTTCACATGTCCCATGATCCGACCAACAATTTCCTAAGAAAAATTCAAGTTCACTCTGAAACAGCGAATACGAAAATGCAACTTACTGAACCGCCATCAGCGCCTGATATCTAACATCCGCATCAGGACTGGACATCAATTCCATGATCTGTTGCTTCAACCCAATCTCCTGAACAATCCTATCTTAAAACGTTAACTTTATGCCATCAAACCATATCAAGGCCACATTACTTTTTTCCGTTCGAATAATACTTCACATACTGTCCAACATCGTGAACTGCAACCGCCAACACCACCTTATCCTCGCTCGTAGCCATAACTCTACTCAAAAGTCTAACAAGTTCATAATCTCGCTCGTTGAACCTTTGTACATTGCTCTTCCAGAATTGATCACTCAAATGAGGAGGACTCCAATCCAGTTTACCGCTTTTGAGTTCCGTCACATATTCGTCAAACGTTGAGAGAGATTGCACGGACTTCGATATTTCTTCAGACAAGAATTCCAGATCCTCTGTGATTTCCGTGTCTGACCATTTACGAAGGAGAAGGGAAGATAGGAGTGGTAATAATTTATAGGAAATAAAGAAGGGGGTAGTTTCTGCATTGGCGTTGGCAAACATGTTCTACGCAAACCAATTTAATTCAAAGATATATCAGAGAAATTGAAACCAAAATACCCTAAATGTGGATAGAATCACACGGACTACTTTTTCTTTGATAGCACTCTTTGCGATTTCGATGCAGAGCGGAATAATATCACATTTCCTAAGAAAACAATATCAAACTGAAACGAGGAATGCAGCAAACAGAAGTAATTACTTTTGTAAATCTTTCACAATTGCGCTATCAAACGTGAGCATCCAAAAGCAATAAATAACCTGATACTGCACTTGAGCTGTTGATTCGCCTTTCAAAATCTCCAGAAGGGTCTTTAACCCCTTATCGTCATTGAAAAAGACTTTTCTGCATTCGCTAACAGATAATAAAGACTGCAGCAATTGGATCGCAATATCTTTCACAAAAACGTTCTGTGATAAAAGCTGCAACGAAATCCAAGTTACCAGATCGAACGAGTTGACCGGGATCGGATATACTTCGCTAATTAATTATTAAATTTCAAAGTTATAAAACTAGGAGAGAGATCATTAATACGCACGTAATCACAAGAACCAATATCTTTGCTGTTTTCAACTGCACAAACTCATCATCCTTTCTTAAAAGCCTAACAAAAAATCCCATAAATGATTAATTGACTTATCGAGAGATTAAGCAGGTCAATTTACTTAAGCATTACGGAAAAATTATTATTCACAAAGTCGATTTTTTCCATTTCGCAATTATCCCAAGCAAATGTCAGCACGTCGTCCAACAAAACAAGAATTCCTTGAATTGTGTCGTTTCTGACTAATTTATTGAGTAGAGAGAGGAATAATGGAATGTACTGATATCGATGGTTCTGGAATTAAACAAAATGATGAGATCTTTTCTCAAAGTATAATTTCCAGACTATACAGGAGGATCTTTCTCATATTGGCGTAATTGAATTAATTCATTCTCAGTGATTAAAGATGCTCTTTGGTAGTTCTATGGTAAAAAAGATTATTCGGGGTTTCCTTGAATTATATCGATAAGCGACGATAAACCTCCCACGGAATCGACTTCCCACGAATGGAATTAGTAAGATCTTCCAAATATTTATTACTAGCAATCGCTGGCAATTCAATTTCCTTTTCGGCGGTCATTCAAGTTTCTCCTTTGTTTCAATGACGTGTTTGACAATTATCAAAATTGAAAATGAATCGCGGGAAACATATTCGATATTTAATACCAACGGTAGCGCTGTTTGGTTTAGGAGGTTATATTTACTCCAACGCTGTTTCGTCTCAAAAGCAACATTCCTCGCTGTTCAAAGGTTTACTCTTTCATTTACGGCACGACAGCAAATTGCAGCGGTTACTGTCTGAAAACAATTCTTCTACTGATATACGATTTGAACCAAAGTTAATGAAGACAAACTCGTGGTGGAAATTCAAAAGTGATGACGGAGTGTCGGGACATATCAATAATATGCAAGGAGTCGCAGAAATCGAGTTTTTCGTTGTTGGGAAGAATGAGAGTGGAGAAAAAATTGCAAAGATAACCTTCAAGGGGAAGAAGCATGAGAATGTGCCGGACTTGTGGATCCCGAAGCGATTTGAGGCCGTTGTGAAAGAAGATGATGGAGGAAAGGTTTTGGACTTTTTGCAGGCATAAAATATATTATCACGAAACTAATAAACACTAATTTTATTAACGCTTTCAAATGTGAAGTGGAGCGCAATGCTAAATCAAGGTTCGTTGTGACTGTGTGCTTTTTATTCTTAAAATTAGACCATTGCAAATCGCATGTATACTTTTTCAACATATTTACAATTAACTGCTTGCGGGTGAGACTTTTTTGCTCTTTTGTGTCTCTTGTAAGCATTGATTACGAAAACGACTGAAAGTGTTCTCCCTTATCATCGTTACCACCTGTATTTTAAAATTGAACCCCGAATTTTTGGAAGAAAATTACACTTACGTCCCGTTTCACATTATCAAAGACGTCTGCTGGTATTTTATGTGATGCAGGATCTTGGAATATTGCTCGTAGCTAGAATTAAACTATAATTTGAGATATAACTCAAAAAAATTAATCTTTAACAAACCTCACACAGTCGATTACTCGTGAGATTTAATTCAAACTCCGAATTTGGTGCGAGAAATATCCGATATATTTCTTTCGCCATCGGAACCAAAGAATCAGGTAAATCTTCACGTGGCAGCCTAAACCCCGCTCGAGATGGATAATGCAGAGGATTTTTTATCTCGAGTAACGCTGGCGTCGCCTCTGCTTCACTGTGTAAACTCATTTCAATTATTGAATTTAAAACTGCTTTGAATCCACCGCCATCTACAACGTTGGAATGTGGTATCGGTTTCGGTAATTCGTTGAGTTGGTTACCCGAGTTAGCTTTTGAAATTCTACTCGCTGTCACTTGATTCAAGCACAGCGATGACTTTGGTAGTGTATGTTTTGGAAAATACGGTAGAACTTCAAGTGCGAAAACTCGATAAGCTGCATAGAACTTGAAAAAAAAATTATGCAATTATTGACCGCTTTAAGTAAAGTATAGTATATTTTTTACCAAGATCGTTTCTGTGCAAAAATCAGCAACCGAAAATTTGGCCAAGTTTCGAAAGATCATTGGATCATTCAGAGCCAAGTGGAAGTTGTTTAATTTTTTCAAATAAATTTCGGTCGTTTGTTCTGAGCTATTAATTTTCTTTCTATCTGATTCATCATTTACGCTGACAATCAAACTGCCACTTTTAGTAGCGTTCGTGAATTTTTGTCCCTTTTCGCGTTGGTTGTGTGCGTTTATGATGAACTTGGTTGCATAGAAAATTGGTATGATTACTGAAACCGTATGTTTCCACACCAGCGACAACACAGCAAAAACTTGGAAAGCCAGCCTAGGTCCCCCGATTTCTGCAAACTCGATTATTCCCACAAGCAGAAAGCAAATTAAATCAACAATTATCGAACTTAGAAGCTCAAATCGAAGTTTAAAGTTATCTTTCAAGTTGCGAAGACAGTAAATAAGTATTGGGTACGATACAATTTCTCCGAATCTTTGAAAATAAAGGTGAACGACAGCAATAAAAAAAACAACTCTTGCATACAGAAATAATAGTCCTTGCGTATAATGATAAACATGGAGCGGACATTGAAAACTTGTTTCAACGTTTAGCCAATTTACACTTATATCCTGATAAAATTTAACGAGTTCAGCAAAGAACACAAGTTATATTACCATTTTAGGGTCCATAAATTGAAGTAAAAGCGAGAAAACAAACATCACTGAGGCAAGAATTCCTTCAAAAATCAATATTCTCCGCTGCGTAAACATTTTCCGATTTCGAAAGAAAAATCGCTCCATTCTAGACAATTTTTTAACAGATATTGTTATATTGTCTCGCAAAACGGTTTGAAAATTTCTTTCCGGGAATTGATCAACAATATCGGTTACGGAACCATTTTCAATATCAAAAAATAGTCCTGGATTTTTTAATCGTACGCTGTTTATCGAGTAAATCGATAATATATACAGTGATCGCAAAACAAATGAGCTTGTAATTGTGAAATATCCCCAATTCTAAGCAACATTAGAAAACGACAGGAATATAAGAATCGATCAATTTACAAATATCCAAATATCGATTGAACACGGCCACTGGATTACCGTATTCCGAGGAAATAGTAAAACGCTTCCATTAAAAAATAAAGTATTCTTTAAAAATTTTGGCGGAGGTCAAACAATACATACAAAAGCAATTCAGATCCAAAAACTTGAAGCAAAGTTAAGTATTTTTGTCGATACCGCAGCTATTGTAAAAAATCATTTAATACATTTTATTTCGAGAAAAACTCGATTTTTGTTACATCTGCAACCCCTTTCTGAGCGAATTTGAAAAATAAAATTGTTGGAAGAATAAAATATATCGATAAACATATAAACACTAAATAATATGGGAAAATCCATTGTTGAGGGATTGTTCGAATTGGGCCAAGTGGAAGGATAACTGTGACACTCATTAATCAATGGATGAAGTCGTATGAAACCTTGATTACGTATAACAATATATTAATCAATCACAGGGTTGAAATTTTCCGTGAATGATATGTAGTTGGTACATATTTTTTTTTTTTTTTCAAGAGATATCTATATTAAAGTTAAATACATTTGAATTACCGCAGATGTTATGTAAATCCGATAATCAGCTTTTTTCTATAATTGTAATCTAGTTTTATCAAAGAATTCTCGCTGGTATTGAATTGCTAAGATATTTCTTGCGAAATCGAAAGTATGTGTTGTCTTGTATCATTCGCACCACCTAAAGTATCAAAAAAATTAACTGCACGCCCAATTGTGGAATGATTAAGTTGTTACATCTCGTTTGACTCCATCGAAAACATTCGCCGGGATGCTTTTTCCACAATTTAGAAAATTTAGAAAATGCTCTCGAACCTCAAAATTGGCAAAAATTTTACAGAAAGCATTGCGAAAATTCCATGACAGTACCTCTTTCATCCTAGTATTGGTCAAATTCAACTCAAATTCTGAATTCGGCATAATAAACAATTTGTACATCTCATAAGCGAAAACTGCCATAGTATCCGACAACCTTTCTGGACTCAACTCAAAATTTGATTTTGAAGGGAAAAAATGAGGGTCTTTTATCAGTCCTAACGAAGAGATAGTACTGATTTCTTTCTTTTGTACCAAATCGGTTACGGCTTTGATAATTGCACTCGCGTTGTTGCGGAATGGTGAAACTGAATTACTTCGTGTAGATGTAGTTTCGTGAATTTCTGCAAGTGAATAATCAGATCGCTCTAGGACTGCATTTAACGCGGGATGCGTGACTTCGTAAGCGTAAACTCGATATACGGCGTAAAACTATACAAGTTTCACAAAAAATATTACAGTTTAAAAAAATATGACTTGGGTTGCCTACCATGATTGTTTCCGTGCAAAAATCAGCAATGGAAAATTTCGCCAGTGCGCTCAAAATTATCGGATCATTCATAGACGCATGAAAAGAGTTTAATTTCATTACTAGCAGCTCACTTAGTTTCTCAACTCCATCCTTCTCCGATATTTCTTTTACAGTCTGTGGCATTTGTATTTCCACTGTTTTAACAATACTATCGGCATTAGAAATCTTTCTCGCTTTCGCTTGCTCAATTCTCGAATTCATATACCGTTTCGAAGCCAACCAGAGTGGTATAATCACTGAAACCATTTGCTTCCACATTAACGTCACGATAGAGTAAAATTGGAACGCACTGCGAGTGATTGTTCCTGGTAAGCTTATAAGTATTCCCAACACGACAATACTTGATAAATCGACGATAATCACGCTGACTAGTTCGAAGCGTAATTTGTAGTTGTCTTTCATGTGACGAATGTAATATACAATTATGGGAAATACTATTAAGCTCAAAGCACTTGGTTCCAAAAATTTATAAACGTTACGAAAATTTTTGGGGTGATTAAGATTTAAAAACGAGTCATACAGACATGCAGATCCTGGAATGTAGTGATAAAGATTTCGTGGACATAATCCACCATTGTTATACCACGAAGTCGTCCAATCCTGAATTATCAAATAAGTTCAAAAAAAAAAAAAGGAACTAAAAAAACAAAGAAATATAAATTTATTACTATTTCTGGATCCGCGTAATGAGAAATCAACACAATCCCTGCATAAATGACAGTCGAAACCACCATATACTGTAAATATCTTGTTTCTGTAAAATATTTTCGATTTCGAACAACAAATTCTTCCCATTTTGACTTTCTTCGAACTTCAACATTATTCTCCGTACCAAGATTTTCAGCATCTGATAACTCGACATCATCAAAAAATGCCGCGGGGTTGTTTACTCTTGCGATGTTTACTGTATATACTGTCAAGACTCGCAGCGCTCTGAAAATGAATGAAAAGACGAGTAGGAAAAATCCCCAGTTCTGAAAAATTATCTCATTTATCAATAATATGGAACTCATCAGCGGATACCTACAAAAATCCATAAGTCTAACGAGCATGGCCACGTTTCTATCGTCATCCGAGGGAAGGCAAAAAAACTGTGGGAGATTTTTTAATAGAAAACTGGAACAAGTTGGTACTCTTTCAATTACACTATTAATTCTGTTCCTATCACTTGCAGCAGAATAAAATATCGTTGTCGGTGTCGTATCTGTTGAGTTTACAGGAAAGAAGATATTATTTCAATCATCAAACTGAGAAGAAAATTTTGTTACTTCAACTATCCCTTGGAATGAAAATTTAAAAAATAAAATTGTCGGAACCACAAAGTATACGGTGAGAAATATAAATATCAGGTGATATACGGGAATTATATCTGGAGCCAGCTTCAGAACATCTTCTTTCGACATTTTTTAATGCCTGTTGTTTCTCTTTTATGGAAATTTGGGGTACTATGTAATCCGATCCAATCAAACTCTTCTAATGTAGTCCTTTTTAAATGAAGTATGGAATCGGTTCGGTATTTATTTTTTTAATGTACATATTAAATTTCTGGTTTAATTTGATGATTCAACTAACATCTACCGGACATCCCGCCTGATGATACATTACAAATTCATATTGCAGTGAAGATACTTCCGAGACTGATATCGCTTTGTATATCGTGGTGTTGGTCAGGCAGTTGATCGTTATTGATGCCTTTCGATTGTCGAGCGACAATTCTTTTTCGAAATAAAAACAAAATTAAACAAAAATCAAAAATTCAACTTCTTTACATACCGTAAGTAAGTTTCAATCCCTTGGTTGCATCATTGGAATCGATTAGAGAAGTTTGACTGGTCAAACTACCTATCGAATACCACGTATTGGTTGCGCCAAATGTAACCTGACAAGCAGGAACATTATGACACTTGGAGTTTAAAGAATCAGACTTATCGTCCACAGTTCCATGAACATTAAAAAAGTATGCAAAATTTCTGCTCGGATCCAAGACTTGATAATTCCCTTGATTATCTCCAAGCTGCATTGATGCAATATTAAACGTCGCGACTGCGTAATTCGACTGTTTGAGAGAAATCACTGGATTAAGAAGGGTTCCACGAGTGATGGTTCGTGTATCGGGATATGGGGATGGTAAGGACTTCGATTTCGCAGAGGCGGTTGGCTGTGTGCTTCCAGAGTTGGAATTAGTTTGCGGTCGGGTGAAAATAATCACGCAAGTGTTTGCAACGATGAAAAGCAAGATTCCGACAATTGTAAGAATGAATGTTAATCTACCCGTAAAATATACGGAATTTGAGCGATTTTCGAGTGTTGATGTTTCTTCGTGAATTGAATTGTCGTTTTTTGGGTTTAATAGATTATCTACTTCGGAAGAACCTCTTTCGTTGTTCAATTCAGGGTTTCGAAAGCTGTTGTCATGGGGGAGAGTGTCTCCCAGGATTATAGGAATTCTTTCGTTGTACGCGGGCGATTTTGAATCAACAGGATTTAGTATTTCTTTAAATCTATGCTTAAATTTGGTGATTATGCAAACAAGATTCTGTGCTACTTTACTATTACGAACATCACCGCCTCACTGTTTAAAAAACACGTAATATTGCCAATTAAAAATAATGTTATATTTAGTGATTTAAGTGCTCTCGTCGATCTCTTCGATCAACATGCGCCTTCTCGTTCCTGGTTGCTTTGTAATATTTCCGATCTCTGTATTAGTCGGTGTCAAGGCATTTAAACTGGTGCTCTCCTCCGCAGCTTTCGCAACTCCCAAATTACTCAAATCCTGTGTATTTCTTAAACTCGACGACTTTGCGCATGCCAGTTGCGCTTGATCGATCAAGTTATTGACATTCTCTTCAGAAACATCTGCTGGTAGATATCGTTTTGCAGAAATAAAATCGTGCAATGCTTCTGATTCGAGATTGATTTTTAAACGCGCTGTCCCGCGTCTGATATAGGCCTTATAAAGTAGCGATGCATCCGCAACAGAATTTGTATCAACTTTCTCAATTGTGACTAAGATTCAAAGCCAAGTTAGAAAGCTTGGAAAAAATGTCTGAAATCGTGATCAATCTTACTAGTTGCGTCCTCTTCACACGCTTTCCAATTTTTCTGCTTAAGAAAAGCCAGAGATCTATTACAATAAGCCGCAGCTGAAGGATATATTCCGATACTTTTCGTGTAGTAATATATCTTTACCAATGTTTAGCGTTATAAAATTTAAATAAAATAAAGCAAAATACCACGGATAAAACATACCGCTTCGTTCAGATCACCAGCTTTAAACTCTTCATTTCCTTTAATTCGCTCGGTTTCAGCTAAGAATATTGATTCATTATTGGTTTCTTTATTTTTCATGCATCCGATCCAATTCTTTCAAATGTTTGATTTGGTTGTTTCAAGTACCCAATTTCACAAAAAATGATTACCTCGACTTCAACAGCGATCGTTGGTTGTTGACTGGTAGTTTGAGCAGGTTTACGCTTTGTTATTCTACAACAGGTAGGTTTAATATTAAGTTGAGATTATTCATTGACATTATTTACGTGTTGTTGGGTTGAAGCACATTGATCCTGTTTTCAAAAGCTTCTTCCAACTCGGGATACAATCCTTCTTTCCCAGATCTATATTTGGCGACAAAATTGATTGAAATGAAAGGAGTCGATTGAAATATAACCGCCGGAAAACCTTAAAACATCCAGCAGCTTTTCCAGATATTCCACATCCGTACACTTAGCAACAAACGCGTAATCCAAATCATCGACATTATAAAACGAATCATTATTAGAATCGCCACCTAAAATCTTTGATAACGCGACAGATTCCATTTACAAATTCTCAAGTTTTGACAGTGACAGCAAATTTGACAGGGCGAGATGGATTTTGGGGAAATTAATTTAAACAAAATTGTTTCAAAGTTTAATATCATCCGATTAAAGGATTTAATTAAACAAATCCGTTCTTGTAAAACTCTCGCTGCCGAACGTGCCGTCATCCAGAAGGAATCCGCGGCGATTAGAACTTCATTTAAAGAAGAGAATAACGAAACGAGGAATATTAATGTCGCTAAATTACTCTATATTCATATGCTGGGTTATAATGCTCACTTTGGGCAAATGGAATGCTTGAAACTTGGTATATCTCTCATGAATCCTAAATTCACTTTTTGGATCATTTCAAATCTTTTCCCTTTTTTTTTTTTTTTATAGTTGCCTCTCCGAAGTTTATGGATAAACGATTGGGTTATTTAGGCATCATGATGCTGTTGGATGAGAACCAGGAAGTGTTGACTTTGGTGACGAATTGTTTGAAGAAGTATGGTCTAATATTCACCGCAATATTCCAAATACTCATAGCTTGTCGTATTTATTGTTTAAATCATTCTAGTGATCTAAATAGTGGGAATATGTATATTTGTGGGCTCGCTCTTTGTACCCTTGGCAATATTTCGTCTCAGGAGATGGCCAGAGACTTGGCGGGAGAGATTGAAAGATTGCTAAGTAGTAGCAACAGCTACGTTCGTAAAAAAGTATCTTCCATTTCTTAATTGGATTATCCGGCATGTAACAGCATTCACTAATTCCAACTTTCACATAGGCCGCCTTGTGCACACTCAGAATCATTCGAAAAGTTCCAGAATTATTGGAAAACTTTTTAGAAAAGGCCAAAAATCTATTACATGAACGAAATCACGGTGTTTTAATTACCGGTATCACACTTTTGACTGAAATGTGCCGAATCGATGCTTCTGTAACCGAAAACATTCGAAAGGTATGCACAAGAGTTTCACCCACTCTCTATCCATAATTTTAACGATGAATTAATAGCAAGCAGTTCCTACTTTGGTGCGTCACTTGAAGAACCTTGTTACAGCCGGTTTCTCACCAGAACATGATGTTGGAGGAATTACAGATCCGTTCTTGCAAGTCAAAATTTTGCGGTTGATGCGTATACTTGGAAAAGGAGATTCAGACGCAAGTGACGCAATGAACGATGTTTTGGCACAAGTGGCTACAAACACAGAATCATCAAAGAACGTTGGAAACGCCATCTTGTACGAAACGGTATTGACAATAATGGACGTTGAAAGTGAAAATTCGTTGCGGGTGTTGGGTATTAATATCCTTGGTCGATTTTTAGCCAACCGCGACAACAACATTCGGTATGTTGCGTTGACGACGTTAACACGAACGGCACAAGCCTCGTCTTCTGATTCATCAGCGTTGCAGAGACACCGGTCAACGATTTTAGATTGTCTTCGTGATCCAGATATCTCTATTCGACGAAGAGCACTGGACTTATCGTTCTTTTTAATTACACCGCAGAATATTCGAATTTTAACCAGAGAGTTGTTGACGTTCTTGGAAGTAGCTGAATCTGAAATTAAAGCGAGTACCGCTAGCAGAATTGTAGAGTATGCAGGACGATACCGACCGAATAAACGATGGGAAATTGATACGTTTGTTCGGGTGTTGCGTGTATCTGGAGGATGGGTCGATCAATCTGTGATTAACGGATTCTCGAAATTGATTGGATGCGCTGGGGAGCAATTGCAGCGTTACGCCGTGAGAAAATTGTACAGCCTGGTTAAACAAGATGGAGAAAAGGCGGAGAGTCAGGAAGGTTTGATATTATGTTTGTTTTGGAGTATTGGAGAGTTTGGAGATTATTTGGTGGATGGGAAGAAATTTATTCAGGATGTTTCTGGGTCGACAGATGATGAAGAAGCCGGAGTTGAGGTGGAAGGATGTACCGAGAACGACGTTTACGGTATCTTTGACGGAATTTTGAATGGATCTTTCGCAACTTCGGCAATAAAGGAATGCGCAGTTACTGCGATGGTCAAGCTTACTGGGAAGTTCAGCTCTGCTGATGTTGTTCAGTAAGTTCAACTCGTGTTTTTTTCATCTCTGTGAGATATCGAACTAACTTTACTTTTCCCGAAGAAAAATGAAAACGATTATTCAAAAGTATCAAACAAATATAGATGTAGAGCTACAGCAACGAGCGATCGAATTTACGCAGTTGTTTACTCTGGATTACGATACACGAGTAGCATTGTTGGAGAGGATGCCGGTTTTGGACTCGGCGGTTAAGGAAGAAGCATTGAAGGATGCAAACCTAGCTGCTGCTGTCGCTTCGAGCAGTGGATCGACGGAGCCCTCTGCAACTTCCGATTTACTCGGTGGTGGAACCAAACAAGACGATATTTACAACATTGTGTTTGGAAGTGAAAAGAAATCTGAACCGAAGAAGTCTGAGGTAAATTTCTACCATGATTAATCATTAAATTTGTCTAAATGTTTTCGTAAAGAACATTATCGACTTACTTGGAGATATTGGAATTGGAAGTACCAACGTTGCCTCGAATACATCTACAACAGCAATTATGTCCCCAATCTCATCAACCACATCCGCAGCAGCCAAAAAACCACAAAGAGCGACTGATTTATTGGGAGATTTGTTTGGAAGTGGACCAGCGTTGACACCAGCTTCCACGATGATGACATCTCCACCTATATCCATGTCAACCACAACAACGATGATGAGCAGTACCATTACCACAACAACTACGACGTCGGCTACAAATTACGGTGGACTAGATGATTTACTGGGGTTGGGTGGAAGCACATCGCCAAGTTCGACACCGACCGTTGATGAGCTGCAGGTGTATGAAAAGAATGGATTGAAGATCACCATGTCACCGAAACGAGAGGACGGAACGAACAATATTATTGTGAATACTAAGTTTAGGAATGTTGGATTTGATGGAGGAGAGATTAAGAATCTGTCTATGCAAGTTGCTGTGCCAAAGGTGGATCCTCCATTGTGCTAAGTTTCTTTTTATGATAATGGATCTTTTAATTTTTAGACTTTAAAATTGCAACTGCAACCACCAAGTTCAACAGTTGTTCCTAAAGGAGGAACCTCGACGCAGATGTTCAAGATAGATAACAGTGCCAAGGTATATCAGCGTTTTATTTCAATCGTAATTTTTTTCTAAGATGAGTTTTGCACAAGGTAATGATTCGACTTCGATTAAAATTATCATTTGTGAGCGGATCAGGACAAAGTATAGATGAAATTGTTGAATTTTCACAATTCAATCCTTCGCTGTGGTCATGACGAGACATTTAGAGTTTCTTGGCGTTTTTTGTTTACCAATGACATCACATCAGTGTCACCATTACAAATTCCAAAAAGAAAAAAATAACATTTCATAAAAGATGTACCGTGTTGAATTCGCTATTCAAAACTCTTCTGACCCCAACTCTAATGTAAAAGAAACAATAGAAAGTGCGCTTTCGAATTTCCCGTCCGACTCAATTTCGTCTGTGAAATTCAGTGACGAAGACGCAGTTTCGTTAGTTACTTCCCTATCACCACTCTTACTCTTAAATTCATTCCGCAAACAAAACTTAACTTGCGTTTTCCGTGGAGCCTCAACACTCAACAGCAAATCTCCAACAACGACAACGGCAGCAGTTTGTATATTTGAGGCGTTTAAAGGACTTAACCCTAACCAATGGGCGCAACTTGATAACAGAGGGTTGGCGAGATTAGTGCAAGTTTCTGAAGAGGAGATTTTGGTTGATATCACTTTAACATTTCCGAGGGGGTTGAATTCAACTTTTACACCGGCGTTATCAGTGAATGTGCATGAATTTGGTGATATTTCAAATGGAGCTGAATCAACTGGATCTGCGATATTGAATTTAGGAACGATCGAGTCTAATAGCTCGCATTCACACAGAGACGTTGAATATGTTGGAATTGTGAAAGGGAAAGTATGGGAGGTCATTGGGCGATCAATTGTTGTTGCGCCGATTGCAGGATCCGATGATAATGGGAAGGACTTGTATGTTTGTTGCGGAGTTGTGGCAAGATCAGCCGGGATGTTTGAGAATACCAAAAAAGTTTGCAGTTGCTCCGGGAAGACGTTATGGGAGGAAGAGTTTGTTAGTGGGGAAACTCTTGCGAACTCGGCTAAACTTTGAGAAGGTCAGAGAGATGGAGTTTGATATATCAACGTTGTTTTTTTTTATTTAATTTTATAGCAATTGGTTAACCTTTGACAAGACTGATTTACTTAACGTGTTTTCAAATCAATAATTACATACTGAATCACAAATCACTTTCAAAACGAAAAAAAAGACGGAGAGATAATCATATAGCATAAGAATATAATTCAATGTCCTCAATCAATCACACTATTTCATCCACTCCTTCGATTCATCCTCAGTTTCGATCAAAAGCTGTTTGCACATTAACATGTCGACATTGCTATACCGATGTGTGTTCTAGAGGAATGAAGGCTATTTTATTGGGTGATACTCGTGTAGAACTTTATTCTACAGACTCTCCTCCGTCACGGTTAGTAGATACCGATTTCCTGAACACAAACGGATCTTTAAAACACTCAGAAAAATTAATCGTTAATAATTTACAGAGTTCAATTGGTTGATCGGGATTATATGACCAGGAATTGTCGTTGCAAAATCCGGGATGTTGCTTGCTTAACGTGGTATGTAAATAAACACTCGGCACACCAATCTTTCAAATGTACTCACTCGTTTGCAGTGGAAACGTAATTGGATATCATGTAACTCAACCATGCGATATGTGTCTGGAAGCTTGCAATAACGGACACTTTTGGATGTTTTTATCGGATGGTGTGTTTGCAACGGAAAGAATGGAAGGATGCGGCAAAAAGCATCTATTATGGGCTAGTTTACCTGGGGTTGAACATGACTTTGATCTCGAACAGAAATATGAATCTCTATGCAGATGATCCACATTTGTTTTTTGGGGACCATCAAACTTTACAACAACCCCAAGAACAATTTTTTTTAGCAATCTATATTTATAAAAGATTATTTACCCCCACTACACACTTAAAAATCCCCTGAAATCTCCCAACTCCTTTCAAACAAATAAAGAATTTTTGAATTCTATGTTTAAAGTTATTATATTTATAAACAAAAACAAAATAGTATTACAAATTGAAAAATATGTATTGACATCGATTATCAATCATCCAATTGTAATCTGTTGGCGAACATGATTAGTGCAAAATATCAAAATGGAAAATTTTACGCTTACAATGCAGCAACTCCTCGTAATATCCAATGTTTTTCAGGTTTATCTGAAGGAATTCGCAAAGCTAAAACGTAGTTTGTTGAATGACCAGTCGTACTCAAAACACCTCTCCGTGCACTCGTTTTATACACCGGGCACACATAGTTTACAATCCCATTACTCTTATTCGTCGCATTGGAAGCAGCAACATCAGCACTCTTGGCTGGTTTAAACCAAATTACCGGTAAGGGATCGTACAGTACTTTGTTGAATGATTCACCGATAACGTGACGGTCTCGATTCCATCGTGCACCTTCCAAAAAAATGCCGTGAACGTAAACGCCGTCTTCAGGTGCGGTTCGAGGAAGTTCATCTGTGTGTGCAGAAAGCGAGCTCTTGGAACCACGTTTCGAATGGGAAGTGACGGAATCCAAGACTTCGAATTCCAACGTCAGTTCATCAATTGGTATGGTCCGCTTACGAGCATAATTTTGCAGTGTAGCTAAGTGAAATATAAGCATTAATAAAATAATTAGCTAATCGATTTAAGATTTTGTACCAGTAATGAAAGAAGGAGTAAAGAAAAATCCGCTCATCCAAAATATGACCGGAGCTCCGGATTCTTCCCATTTCTGGAAAAATTTGATTCTGACAACTAAATCTAATACATAAGATCCGAGCGGTTTTAACGATGGGTATGATTTTGCTGCCCACGCTGCCGGTACTTTTCCTAACAATAAACCTTTACATACTTCCTCCAAATCGGCCGACATTACCACGAGTCCCTTTATTGCCTTCTTTACATTTACCAGTGAATTTAATACAATGTTCATCAGCTTGTTGTATCGAATCATTTCCTGAACCAAAACGGTGTTCATACTTTCATGGTAATTCACGGGATACTTTTTGGTAACTGCTTCAATATCAAACAGAGGTGGAATTCGTGATAAAATATCAGAGGCGACTTCCATTAAAATCTCATCTGTAGATTTCCCACCTCCTCCACCAGAAACGCGCTCTTGAGTTTTTTGTACTGAATCAAATAACGTTTTTGTCTCGGCCAATTGTCTGGCAATGTCCCCATTATCGTGAATTCCAAAAACCTCCGGGCTTTGATTTAACGGTAATCCTTTGATGTAGTCCAAGTAAGAGGCGTATCCAGGTTTAGTGGGAAGACCGTAAGTCCCAGATGGGGAGATTCGGTAATTAACATCTTCAATAATTTGCGGATTATAGAACGTTGTCAAGACATTATTCAAGGTGCGTCGATCCCAGTCGTCAGTTACTCTACCACCGTAATTACATTCTCCCGTTAGATACAAAATCGCTTTGAATGGAATTTCCGCATATTCGTCCAAAAACATTTGAAGCTGCCGCATAGATATTCCTTTTCAAATTTTTTAGTTCTTTATAGTTGATATTTTGAGAAAAAGATACTTACTTAGATCGGATTCGTTAAATTCATACGGAATATTCCACCCAAGAGGTCCAAAGTTTCGTCGTTCCTATTTAGACTTGAACATCTTATCTCGTTTCAAGGACACATTGCCAAATACCTGAACCAATGCATGGAAATAACATAATCCAAACACTAATCTCTCCCATTCGTTGGTTTTCTTGCAAGCAGTAAAGAACTTCTCATCAGAAATAGGATCACTCAAATAGTTTTTCATTAAATTCGCTCGTAAACCTTTGGGAGCCTCATTCGTCATTTTCACCGAATTTTGCAATATCGAAACGGGGAATCTATCGCTTGGGTAAGAAGTAAGCCATAGTCGGAAGGTTTTGTGGACGGAACCAGTCATCATTTCGTCTGCGATTTTTTCCAATGTCAGCATCCAACTTACTGCCAAATGACAGTTTTGCAAGACAACCCATGTGCCTGCTTTTTGGGCTTCCTTGATCATGGCAGAAGCAATTGGTCCTTGACCTTGACCTAATGAAATTGATTGAATTTTAGTTCCGCCCATTCCTTTGTCTTCCGCAAACTTCAGCAATCTAACAAAGTCGATTAAGCTTTAAAAAGATTTATGTAGGATTAGAGGGACATACTGTGCCATAGGATCCACTCCTGGCGACAAAATGAAAATAAGCGGCGTACGCTGTGTAGAATCCTCAAAACTGCCCGCCAAATCGAACGTTGGTGGTTCAATAAATTTATGACCCAACTTCATTTTCACAAACTCCATGATTGCGGGCACCATTTTCTCCGGTCTTAACGTGCGCACCATTAGGAGCTTTTGGAATCCGTCAAGGGAGTTCCATCGTCCAGGATAAGGTGCTTCGTAAGGGTCAGAAGTCTCGAATACATGTTTCCAATCCTGGGGTTTAAAATCTTCCTTTAGTCCGCGGAAGTTGGGAAGATCTGACATCAAACAAATTTCCGTCCACGCTTTATCAGACAACAAACTCGAATCGGGGTTTGGTAAAGCTGCACTTCCCAAACTTAAACCTCCCGTAATAAGAAATTGGAATTCCGCATCTTCAACTTCATTTCGGTTTTGTAGAATGTTGATTGTCAACAAAAACGAGAACAAAAGTTTGTCTTTTTCGAATAACGATCGACAAACGTTGCAGTAAAGTGAGTACGTGAAATAAGTTTCAAGATTTTTCAATCGACGTTTCAGAACGCTGGATTTTGTGGATTGCGCTATTGAGTTTAAGAAGATATCTACAAACCAGTTCAACGAATATTGGTACATTGGATCGATATTGGCTAATTCTGCAATACAGAAAAATAGAGTTGAAGAATGGTTCGCAATTGGACGATACGAATCTCGGGTCTCGTCAATCTTCTTTTCCGTCTCCTCTGCAATTTTCTGTTTTTCAAATAATTCCACTGATAAAACTTTGGAGCTTGACAATACTTCTATTGCCGTCTCGTTCTCAAGAATGTTACCCTCCGAAGTAGAAAGAATTTCAAGAATCTTATCTTCGATTTCCTTGAGTTTCTTTTTGTTCTCGGCCGATTGCAAAATTAGTTGCGTCTTTTCTTCCTCCAATTCTGGTCTTTCTTTGGCAACTACAATACCTAATAACTGATCTTCTAATCCTCCGCTTGTGATGGAAAAGTTCAGAAGCGATACTTTTACTTGCAACTCTGGTAGATAATGAGGGTTTCGCATTTTCGTTGTGATGTATAATCTGAAATTTTCTGAATACTCGATGACAGCATCTCCAAGTCTTATTGATAATACTCCGCCGGACTTGAATGTTTGTTTTTGCAATACTGTATCTAAAACAGGGTCGAGTTCTTCTTTCACATTTTCAATCAATACCGGTGCGCCGAACGTGATTGCATTTTCCAGGTTTCTAATATAGTCAGAATCCGTTAATTTAATGACTTGTAAATTGTTATCCTTCTCCATGTTCTTGATCCATTTGTTGGCTTGTCCTTGCGGGTCAATCATCAGAGGCCAACGTCGAGAGTTTTTCACAATTATTCCGTTATCTATAGAAAATGAATCGGATGGTAGCCCGGCAATGTTCCAAGCTCGCATTTCGATTGGATCTCCAAGGATCGCTGAAAGCGAGAATGGTTCCGTGCATGGAATCTTTTTCTGTTTACACACGGTTATCCACTCGTTGATTGATTCAAGTCTATAAGGCTTCGTGAATGCACCTTGGTATGCAATTACTCCAGCTGAGAGTAAAATATCGCCAGGAAGATTGTGAAGTGTGCCGTCGAGTTTTTCAACAATTTCAGTCCATCTCTGCTTTTCGCCTCCTAAACCACCCAACAACTTTTGCGCTCGGTCTAATTGCTCTTCGCAGCTCTTGACTTCTTTTATTAACCTCTCCTTCTTTTCAGAAAGTTGTTGTAAGTTATCCCGCAAAGACTGGAGACGATCTAAAACAGCTTTCAATTGCGCCCTCTTTTCTTGTAATCCCGTCATAGTAACCGCAAGTTCTTCCTCGGCTTTGGCGAGTGCAATTTGTTTTGGAGCAACAACCTTAGCAACTCGGTCGTAGGCTTCCATCGCAATAATCCAGTTACACAACCCTTCGGCGGCCGATGATGCGTTTCTGACCTTTTCTGGTCTAAATTCTGGATTTGGCAGATAAGTCGCTCGGATTTTTTTGATAACATGCGGCGGAATATCGTCTTTATCAAACGCCTTCAAACTGTCTAAAAATTTCGCATCTCCTAGCATTTTTAGTGAACTTTTCCAGTAATCCAGCACCATTCGTCCTGAGCCCGAAGGATCCGGAACTTTTTCCGGTTTAATATCTTTCATTACGCATACTGCTTCCATAACGAGCTTCACACCATCCGGAGGATTTTTCATACTTTTCACAAGATCTATATCATTCTTCTTTAATGTATCAAGTGCAGAGAGAGCAGCATTGAGTAAAGGTAAAGCTTCAGCTAGATTGGCTTCACATTCCTGTTTAATTGCTGAACTCTGTTCCGCTTTCTCGGAAGCGATGGCCTCATCAGCAGCCACGACAGTTCGAGTCGCTTCTACTTCAACTGATTCCTTTTCGATTCTAATAAGCATATCGGAAGTTTCTTCAGAAGTCCGTTTCAGTTGTGGTTGGAGGTTGCTAAGGTCTCTTTGCATGTTCGACACTTGTTCAGCAGCGAATTGTAGTTTATCCAAACCTCCAATATATCTCCTTCGGATAGTCATTAGTTCTTCTTGTTTACTGTTAAATAGCCCTTTATATGCGTTTAATAACTCTAGGTAACTTGTTGGCGTGACATAGTTGTGCCTCGACATTGCTCTTAGATATCGTTCAGACAAAGCAACCACAGATTGATGCTGATATTGACAGGCATAAACTATGGATTCTCTTAAACTTGCCGAAAGGTCAACATCTTGTAAAAATTTGTATGCAACGGATTGCAAAGCATCATCTGGCCAAGACTGGAACCAATTAATCGTACAACAATTGACCAAAGCCGAGAATTGTCTCAATCGACCTCGAAAAGCGTCACCTATTGGGCTCATACATAGAATAATATGTAAATTCCGTTTAACCCGCTCGATAAAGTAATTGTACAGTGCCAACGACGATCCGTCACCAAGTTTATTCTCTTCTGCAGCATCGGACATACATTTATCGATAATTGTTTGCTTTTCATCCGCAGCGAAAAGATTAGGAACATCTCCAGAGTTTAGTAAACTTGAAATATCTTCAATAAATGATTCTTCTTTTATCTGCGTGTCGGTAAATAGGAACACAGTGTTAAAGTTATCAGCTCCGGACATCACCAATATTCTCTTTAAATCGTCTTTCCACTCTGCACGGCCGTATGATTTTGAAATCTCAATTTGGAGCAATTCACAATTACAAATGAAACCTGCGAGACGAGTTAAACTTTGACGTCCACTTCCTCCCACACCAACAAGTAAAGCATGACCACCTGGTAGTTTTAGCACTCGACACAATCTCGACACATGCTCAATAGCAAACCTGAACAATACTAGATTTAGCTTTGCTTTTTTAACGTTGTTATATTCTTCCATAAATCTCTGCACTACAGACGTAATTTTTTCCAAATCTGTGAGCTCGACGTAATCCGATTCCACGTTTGGCACTCGAGGAGCAACATAGTCACCAAACATCAATGACCGCATGTCGTCCTCAACAAACTGAGGTGCAGAGTCACCTTTCTTCGCAAGAACCTCAAAGACTTGATTTGGATCTTTGCCAAACTCCGTTTTTACGACTTCTATCATAAACCCAAATAACGAGCTTCTATCTTCATCGCAAATTAATCGATCGTAATAAACTCTGGAAACTTCATGGAACCATAAGCGGATCATTTTATCGTCAGTGTCATACTTTGGACACGACAGCACCAAACCTTGCACAACTCTAGAAAAATCTCGCAAATTGAACGTATAATGTGTCTTTGCTGGGGTCGGTAACAGATTTTCAATCGCCCAATTGTACACAGCGCCGGTTGCTTTAATCAACATGGATGAAAGCGATCTGATTTCTTCTGAAAATTCCAATCTTCCAAAATGCCAGTCGATAATCGAAGTAAATATGCGGTTCATTGTAAGGTGATCAAAAGCGTTGATGGAGATTTGGTTGAAATGTCGCAAAAATCGAGGTGTGACTGAATTTCTTCCTCCACCCGGCGGTCCCATTGCCCCAACCAGTTGTACGTCGATAAGTTCTAGTCGAGAAGAATCTTTTCTATCGTACCAGTTTCCATGGTCACACCATTGACGGAATAGCTCAATAGGAGGTTGTGCACCATAAACTTCTTTACTGGGAACCTTTATAAAAAAATTAAATAAAAGTAAAAAAAAAAAAATAATTCGCAAAACGCTTACATTCAAGTCATCGATAAATATGACTGTTTGTTTTCCAACCGGTGGTCCAAACACAGATTTTCTTCGCTTATCAAGTTTGGACATTACGATATCTTGTGTTTGATTAGAACTTGTTCTGGCCGAGAACGCGATAAAAAGGGGTATGTATTTTTCTTTTGGCAATCCGCTCAGTAATAAATTTGTTATGTACTTTGACTTTCCAGTTCCTGTAGGTCCGACCAATAAAGCCGCAACGTTATGCTGAATTAACAAGCTTAACAAGTAGCTGTACCTGACGGTGTCTTTTGTAGGAATCAAGATCTCGTTGAATGTCGTTTCTGCTGGAATAACGTTGACTTCGGTGGTACTGAGCCATGGTACCCAAGTTTCCAATGAGTTTGAATCAATTTTCAGCATATAATCGTAAACCGAATCATCATTTGGAATACTGCTACCGATTGGACGCTCCTGCAACGCTTGTCTCAGGAAATTGTTAAATTTGATTTGTCCTGCGATATCCAAACTGCCCCCAACACTCCAAACCAATGCAAATACATATTTTGACTCCAGGTTGACCTTGAGGTTCATGTTTGAGTTATTCTGTTCTATAGTATTATTTTTCATATCTTCCAATGCACAATCCAATAAACGAATTAAAGAATTGACGAGCCCAATGTCTGTGGTCGGAGACAATTCTTTGCATTCTCTTCGAACAAAGGCTAGCGCGTTTGGGGCAAACCCGATGAATAAGTCATACAAATGTTGAATTATGTCTTGGTCAAAGTAAGTTATGTCTTCCAACCACGATTGAACCAGTGGTTTCCATCCAAGTCTGTCTGGCTCCATGAAAACCATTCCACATCGACTTACGGTGGCAGGCTAAAAAGAGTTTTAAACTTACTTTAATAGAAATTCCGAATGAGTTACCGATGCTACTGCGAGATCTCCAACTTCAAACACCAAACTCATTGTGTTGGATAATTGAATAATTTCTCCGCTCATAAGACACAACTATTAATCAAATTTAGAAGAATCTTTAGTAAGTAATGTATTAAATACTTTTTTGTTATCGTCCAGCACCGTATTCATATTTTCTGTATGATAAGAATTAATAAAACGTGCAAAAGATTGAATTTCATACCAATCCAAATTGCATCAACCGGGCCATCGAAAATCACCCATTTACGATCGGGGGAAACAGAACTGGCAAAATTTCTGAAAGTGACCGCCAAAACTCCATCTGTCCATTCATGAGACACCGGGTCGAATTGTCCGTACAACTGACCCATCGGAATCGATTTCGGATTGATCACTTTGTATTGAACCTTCGTCCATTCCGAGTCAGGAACTTCTGTCGCAAGCAGTGTTAGTGCTTCAGATAAAACCCGATAAGCAGAGGTTTTTCCAGAAAATGTTTCACCGACGAGCATGTATCCATGTCTGACAAGCATCATTTCATACAATTGAATAATTTTCTCTACAAAGGTCGGAACATTTTGAAGTTTGAGCTTTTGGCAACTCTTTTCAATTGCCTTCTCCAAGAGTTCGTAGTCTGGTTTTGGAAGAGTGACACCTGGGAATAAATCACTTGCAATACCTCGAAACAATGCAATATCTTGCGATAAGAACTTGGGCTGAAAAAAGTGTAAATGTTAAAACCTAGACAAAAGTATAATAATGAAATGATTTACCAAGTTGACGTCAATAATAGATCTTAATACAAGAATATTTTCATCTTCATCGGTGTATTTTAGTTTCAAATTTCCCGCCGCGGTTAAAACTGATTTCACAGCTCTCATTCCATAGTCGTAGTGATCTTGTGAAGAAAGCTGCTCCGAACATAACCTGTAAGTCGCCGCAATTTTTCTAGCAAGATTACGTGCTTCGATAAATCCTTTTAATTAATATTAAAAATAACAATCTTTATCATTGGTTCAAAATTTATTTTGCTATTACCAAAACTGTACAAACTGATTTCCGCAATGAGTGTGTAATCCGGAACCATCATCGCGACTGTTCTAAACAATGCTTTCAAGTTATCTGGAAGCTCGGATCTTCCTGCATATCCTGGATTCATTGTAATAAACACTGCACACGTTGGATTCAGTGTCAATTTCGTTCCTTCAAACAGGAAAGTATCGGCTTTCATGGCAATTGCTCTCTGGATTGTGAGAATTTGCTGAGCGACCACAGATAGTACTTCCAAATCTAAAATGACGGTATGAGCGAATTTTACTTGCAGTAACAAATTGAGCGATACCAATTCGATTAAACTCATCGAAACATGCCCATGCACCGGCGCTTGCCAACCCCTTTTATTTCATTAAAATAGAAAAAAAAAATAAAATGATTTCAAAAACCTTAAAGAATTTTCCCATCGCTAAATAATCCAAACCATCGGAACAATTGAAGACAACACACTGTTTGGCTAATGCTTTTGCAAGATCTTTTGTCGTCTCGGTTTTACCCTTGGTCATAATTTGAAAGTAATTCTAAACATGGAATTAAAAAGCACTCACTGTTCCAGCAGGCCCCTCCGGCGCACCTCCAAGATTAAGATGTAGCGCACCAAATAATGTTCGATAACATCTGTCTGTCAATGGAGTAATCACCAAACGTGGTGAATTACCAAGATACTCATTTCCTAGATGACTGATCAATAAAAATTATAGTTTAGGAAAATTGAATTTACCATATGCTTTTTGCGCATTGATCATTTTAACCATAACTCCAGTATTCTCCCAATAATAACGTAACTGCGACAGCCATCCAAAATCGTTGATATCTTTAACTCCCTCTTGTATTAGTTGTGAAACAACGTCTCGGGCATGGACATCAATAACAACTAATGCGCCTAGCGTAGATCTGGCCATTTTCGTAAGATTTCCTCGAACAAGTTTGATTATTTCCGATAATTCGGAATTTAGTTTGGTATAAAACTCAGATAATCCTTTCTTTCCCAACGATATTGACTTTTCGACTCCGCTAGTCCAGAAAATTGAGCTTACGCAAAGAACCACTTGACCTGGCCAATCTAATACCCACTTCTCCCGAGCATATTTGGGGTAAGCGAGATATGCATCATCGATAATGGACTGAACGCTAGCAAGCATAGCTTTCTCTACCTAAATTCTATTTTAGAGCACATTTTTAATTGATTAGGAATTAAATTACCCCTCCAAGCCAACGCTCGACAGATCCTTTTGCTTCCGAAGTAGATACTTTACTTTTTAGCGCAAGTCTTTCATTTTCAGAGGAGAATAATGCATGAATGTCCAATTTATCATCAAAATCAAGGGATGCGACCCCTTCGAAACATTTTTTCAAGTGCGGTTGGACCCTCTTTGGATCTTTTGTTTCTGATAAAATTTCCAACATCTCGTCGTTGGATAAGAAGAAGAATCTTGGAAAGTAGAGTCGTTTTACTTCGAGGTATGAGTTTAGACCTTTGAGAATTTGTTCCAATAGCTCACTGTTTTTCTGAAGTTCTTCCAATATATTTGGTATATCGGCAACTTTCATTACATGTCGGTCAGTCATCACTTGCTAGAAAAAAATTTTCATGAGATTCGTGTAAAAAAAGGAGAAACAAACGCCTTACCGTCATCATTTTTCTCCAACTGTGATCAACGCCCTTAAACTTCCTCCCTTCTTCTGGCATTTGATTCATGATATCCTCCGACCCGAAAATTGGTTCCAGATATAGCCAAGTCGCTTGGACTTTCAACCACTCATCAACTGTTTCCTGAGTACGTAACAACTTACGCTCCCAATCTTTAATTTCCTGTTCGAACGGTTTGATAAACGGCGAACCACGCATTGACTGTGTCTTGACGATTTGATCGTCGAGTAGTTGTTGGATTTCATCAACTGCTGCCAAAATAAATGTTCCTGTTTCTCGATATGCGAGGCATGAGAATTCGATGTTTTCCCATTCTCCAAACATCTTCTTCATGTTTCTTTCCAAAGTAAATTCCTTGGATGCGCCGTCTGACGAACAACAGAATTAAAATTAGATTAAAATAGTCAATTCCTCATTCATCATTCTCAACATACCACTAATTTCCTGGAAAGGTTGGATCCATTGCTCCAGATTAAGTTTCAACATTTTTCTCAGAGACGTAGTGCTATCAGGTTTAATATCAAATTCACAAATCGCAGACATTTTCGCCCAATGTCGATCTCGCATTCCATGATTACAAATGATGTTAATTATCGGTAAATTCAACATAAATTCATCAATCTTCTCTTTAACTTGTTTGGCGATATTCTGCGGAGCCGCAGCTTGTACAAGTGTTCCCAACAAACGATAAATTTCCCGTTTCAACGAATCAACCTCAGCTTCAATTGATTCTGAATCAAGTTCGAGCAAACTCCCATCCATCCACCTCTTGTACGATTTTTGAAAGTTGACTGCAGTTGTATATAGCGCTTGATACGGTTCCAAAGCAGAAATAATTTGTTTCCTTTGCGGATAAACACTAATATTCCACCCAAACAACGCTTCTTCCTTATTAAACGCCGCAATGGTATCCCCAGCACCTTGAAGTTGTTTATACAAAGCCGTAACTTTTTTAACATAAAATGGCATCTCATCTAAATCACCAACATCCTTTAATTCCTCAACTTGCTGCGCAAATTCATCCAACTCGGAAACAAATTTAGTTCGACGTTCGCGTAAATTCGCTTCGGATTTTTCCCGGGCGTTTCCGAGGATTTGCGTGTACCGATCGAGTACATCTTCGATTCGTTGTGGCCAGGTGAATGTTACGTTGTTCATTGTGATGTGGTCTTCGGTGAGTGCGGAGAAGTTTATTATGTACATTAATCTGCTGGATGCGGTTTCGAGTTCTCGCACGAGTGATGGGAGTTCTTCGTTTTTCACGTGGTCCATGTATTCCATTTGTTCTGCCAGTTCTTTAAAGTTTTCCGGTGAATGAAGTGCTTTTTCTTGAATTATCTCGTATCGTTGACATATACTATTGGTAGATATTCAAATGTAAAAGTCAACATTGAGAAAATTTTTAAGAAAAGGTGTACCTTTTCTGATGAGATTGTGTGTTTTGAATAATTTTATCCAAGAATTTGTTAGATTGCTGGATAGCTTTTGCTGATAGAGATTTATGTAGTTCGTCGCAGTTTAATTCAATCATCGGAAGCTCTACTTTTCGAGGTAATCTCATTATTTCCGCTGCCACTGATCGGTATTTTTCAATTTCCTACAGATTAAGAATTTTTTAAAATAAACTTATATCTCCCGAAATAAAGTGCTCATACCAAAGTAAAATCCTCAAACGAATGCTGATCTTTAAAAAACTGCTCAATCCCCGCTTCAACCTCGTCGCCGTACATAGTCTTAATATACTCATCATACAACAACGTATACTTTCTAACATGCTCAAAACAATCATTCGCGTACGCCTTCAATTTCTCATTCGCATTCTTCACCGTCACAGATTCAATCAAAACTTTAATTTCTTCCCCCATCCCCGATTTTTTCATCTTTCCAATTTCAATTTTTAATCTATCTAACGGAGATTTTGTCGAAACGTCAACTTCAGAATCGGTATCTTCAAACGAAACTCCACCTTCCCTTTCACCAGTTTTCTTTTCCGCCTTACTGTTCCCTTTGGAATTCTTTTCTCCGTCCATTTTCAATTCTTTTTCTTTTCTTAAGAATTCTTTATACCCATCACGACGATTCTTATCTAAAATACTTTCGACTTTTGGGACGGATTCAACGGTTTTTAAAATATAATCTAACCCTTCGATAATCGCTTCTTCCAAGTCCACCAACATGGGGTCAAAATCTACTTGCATATCTTTTAACCATAAGCGAACAACAAATCTCGGTGAATTTTTTCCAAGTTTGGTTTTCAGCGTTGTTGGCGGTTCAAGTTGTGTTTGTGAATGATCGAATAAGGAAATGTAGTCGGATAATGAGTTTGTTACGATTGATCGGAGGTGGTTGTAAATTAGTGCGTTTGCGCAGCTGAAGAGAGAGGGTGGAGGCTCTTTTGCGTCGGGTGGTTTTTGTGTAGAATTGGGGTATTTCAGTTTACGTTGCGGGTCTTTTTTGTTGTGGGGTTGTTTGGAGATTGTTTCGTGAAAGATTCTTAACACTGATAAATACCATCTGAATACGATTTTTTTTTTTTTTTTTTAGAACAAAAAGTTTATTGAGCAAAAGCGAACGATTTTACTTACTCGTTGTAAATTTTATACCGACAAATCTCCGAATGCACTAAAAGCAAAGACCGGAACCCAGAAATTCTAAACGCAGCCGTATGTGAATAAATTTCATCGATTACGATTAATCTAATGTTTTCGTAATCGACCCAAAGTTGGAGGATTTTCCCCATGGCGATATTGGTAACGTGGAGAGATTTTTCGATTTTAGAGCGGTTTTCGAGGAATGATTCTCGCCAACCAGACGGAATTGGACATTTATCTTGAGGAAATGGTAAAAAAAGCTCAACGATCGGTCTACAAAAAAAAAAATTAGCAAGAAAAAAAAATAATTAAATGAAAATAACGGAATTAAAAATTCAGAAACAAATATCATTTACGCTTCTTTTATCTTCGACGTCGGTTTAACAAGGATATAATTCACATTACAAACTTTCAAACTCTCACAATAATCTTCTTTAACCTCCTCCACAACCTTCTGCACAACATCCGGAAACCTCTCACTCAACCGTTTCGGCACCTTCTCAATCAACATTCTGACCCTTTCATCACCCAAACTCGCCACAGAGGTAGATTTAATCGCGTTTAGAAAATACTTGTAAAACGCTTCGTTTAACGCTTCAATTTGTTGCTCGGATTTTATTTGCACGTCGTTCCAGATTCCGTGGTTTGTGTGTTGTCGTGGGAAAAATTCTTGTTCGGTGTTTATTAGTAACATTTCGGCTGTTTCCTTTGCTATATATACGCGCATTTTGCAAACATTTATAAAAAAATTTACAAAAAAAGGAGGGTTTTTAACATTATTAGTTTTTTTTTTAAAAAAAGAAATGATTTTGGGTGGTGTTGATTACATTCAGGTTTCCGCATTTTGCGGTTCCGTTCTTCAATCAAAAACTCTACCAACTTTTCTTTAAACCCAATTGACCTCTTGCACCTCTCCTCATCTTCATCTTCACCGTCATCACCCTCCCGTCTCGACTCTTTAACAAACCCAACACTCGGATGATGCGAACCATCAGAATCATACGAAAACGCTTTATTCTTGCCATTTGTGGTGGAAATGTGTGAAATGGTGTAATGAGAGTGGAGTTTATGTTTTGGAGGAGGCGGGTGGACTTTTATTTTTGAGAGGAGGGAGGATGGTAAAGTGCGGTCTTGTTCTCGTGTAGATTTTGAAATTGAGATCATTTCTTTAAAAAACCGAGTGACCGAGTATGATATTAATTTTTTTTTTTATATAAATTAAAAAAAAAAGGTCTAAAACTACCTTTTAGAGTTAAATTACGACTCCCTATCCCTCGTTTATTTTTCAAGTTTAAAAAATTTACATTTCCGACGACTTTATCATTGATTTCTAATTTCGCGCGGGATTTAGGTGGTGACGGTGTGATAATATCGGGTAATTTTGTAGTTAATTGGTTCGGATCTGGTGTTGATGACTCTACAACTTGAAAAGACATTTATTTTTGTTGTAGTTTTTTTGACGAATTTATTACTCAATCACCGATCATATGCCGATTTTATTTAAGCTTTTTTTTTCTTTTTCGCTGTAAATTTCGTCATTGACAAAAAAAAAATCGACAAATCCCATCTATTTATTGAGTAAAAAAAACAAAAAAAAACTGATACTAACACTAAAAAAGAATATGCAAGGACAACCAAATATATTAGAAGGTAAACCGGCTTCCCAAACAAAAACTTTTTTCCTAAATCTCATAATTTAAAGTTATGATCCGCGGCGGAACAATAACACAAATCCACCCAAACACACCAGTAAATACTCCCCTTTTACAATCTTCTTTCACACTAACCTCTCATTTACCTCCCAGAACTCAGACTCAAATAGCCAATCATACACAATTACAATCCACGACGCCAACACCAGCACGTCCAAAAGCTACAAAAACATAACGCACAACCACCTCGAAGAACTACAAAACATCGAAAAAAGGACGTTTTTAGTTACACCGCCTGTTATACCCATCGAACCACTTGAGATCGTCGAAACTCCTGTACCAAAGACTAAGAGAGAGTGTTGTAAATAATAAACAGAGATGAGAGTGGTCAGTGCGTGTGGCTGATCCCAAGGATATTGTAGCTGTGGCCCTCCAAGCACTCCATGACCATCAAGCAGCAGTACTCCAGACTGGCCACTGCTCCTTCTGCCGTGGCTAGTGACTCGGTGCATGTGCTCGGAGACACCCCCCTTCCTCCCTGCTTCCCTCTCCCTCTTCAACACAACTCCTCTCTTTTGGAAAATACGCTCTCTACCTCTTGGCGTTCCTTCTCTACGTTGCCATCGCTGGTGCTATCACCGCCAGTACTCCCACTCTCTCTTTTTCAATTTCTTCCTTCTAAAATTTTAACTTTTTGAATTGCATTCAGTAACTGGAATCACTACTCTCCGTTCTGAACTCTCTGATTCCGAATTCGATCTCGCTACAACTCTCTCAAAATTTCAAATCTCCACAAACTCCCTCGAAATCCTTACCACCGGCGCAATACTCTCCTTAATTCACTGGATACCAGTGTTAATTCTCTCCATAATTTTTTTTCCCCTGAATTGTGTTTAAAATTTATTTTTTTGTGGGTAGTTCTCATGGCATTCACTCCGTTTTTCGGTGGAGCTGTACATACCCTTCCCCCTTCTCTTATTCACCATTACCTACTCTCACTCCTAACCACCCCCTCTCTTCTCTTGTGTTTAGATTGCTGGATTCGCTGCCGCCCAAGTATACTGTGTTATAATCGGTATAAGTAACATCCCCGGAATGGCCGCTGGTGCTGTTGCCGGTGGGTTAATGCACCCCATCAATTTTTTGATTGTTTATTTATTATGTGGTGGTGAAATTTACGGTGTGTCGAGGGAAACGTTGAAAATATGGTTTGGGTTTTCAATATGAATTTTTGACAAAATTGTAAGTGTTTTCACACAATTAAAAATAGCAGATCATTATTTATTTACAAAAAAAAAGATAGGAAAAGAAAAATAAAGCATTCAAACATAAAGGCCCACACGAGAGTATTTCTTTTATACATCGACTTCACAAACAACCGAAAAAGGATTCCAGCTCAACTCCGCGTCCAATTCTTCATCTTTCCCACCATCCGCCTCAACATCCACCATGGTATCCACCCTTGTCATCAATTTCTTTTCATCAATCAAGACCCCAATTTCCTCATCTCCAACCCACGAACAAATTCCAATCTTTCCATTCTTCTTTACACTCGTACCCAAAATTCCCACCGCCGGAATCGAAGTGCCAGAAGATTTGTAACTGTTTGGTTTCGACTTTCCAACTGATCCTGATACCACGACCCAATCTCCACCATCTTCACTAGTAGGTGATTCCGAATGAACAAACTGACCAGAAGCCGTCATGAATTCATCTGGTTCGCCGAGCGTTGTTGCAGAAAGAAGCGACGACAATACCGAAACAGACGAAGGCTTTTTATGGATAATAAGCTCACTTTCAACTTTCGCGGTTGGTACAGATACTGCAGACGGCTTAACCGCATCAAACTTTCCAGACATGAACGAGTTCCACGGTCCGTCAACCTTGTTTGGGGGCGCACTGGGGTCAACAACAATCGTAGCCGGAGTTTCCTGGTACGATTTACGTCTAGCAAGCGGCTTCGACGAGAAACTTTGCGACTTTGCCAATTTTTTCAACTTTCTTGATTTACTTCGCGACAGTGCAGGTTGATCACCACCTATAGTCTCATCAAAATCATTCGAAACGGCCCGGTGACGATTCGGGACGCTCTTTGAAAACAAATCACCGTCATTTGGGTCATCGTCGATGGAAGATCGTCCACCTAAACTTCTGTTCCCCGAAACGGTTTTCGCACGGCGAGGTTTAATCGCAACTGGTTGTTCAGTCATATTACCGAGCCCAAACGTAGAGTCTTCAAGATTGGTGTCGGAAACGACATTGGAGAGTGGTTTTTGTTTACTGCGTTTGGGTTTTAACGGAACGGATTCGAAATTCTCGGAATCGTCGTTTAAAAAGTCGGGGTTGACTGGTTTTTGTCGGTTTGGGTTGGTTGGAAGCCCGAAATTATGTTCACGGTCGGGAATTTCGGTGTCGGAAGTATTCCCAAGTCGTAAATCCAAATCCTTGTTTCGAATTACATTTACTTCTTCAGCGTTTAATTTACGACGGGAACCGGAGGCGAATGAAAATTCCGCTGGTGCGGATTTTGAGAAGATGGTAGGGGCTGTTTGGATTTCGGCTTGGGGTGCTTCAGAGTCGGAGTCGATTTCAGCTGTTTCTGCGTCAGAGTGCGTCAGAGTGTCGGTTTCGATGTCGGCATCGGCGTTGAATGATAAATCGTTTAATTCGTCGGCGATGTCTTCATCAGCCGTAAATTTTCTGGAAAAAATGGAAATGGAGAATTAAAATTATTGGAAATTTTTGAAGAGAAAGCGAAATAAAGGAAGAAAAATTAAAAGATGATTAGTAGTAATACCTTTGAGTGAATCTGTTTTGTTTGTATTTTTTTCCCATGATTGAAATAAAGTTTTTTAAAAGTCTGAATTTTGGAAATTGAATTTTTTGAATGTTTTGGAGTTATTTGGTCACGGGATCTGCGTTTAGTTGCACCATTGAGCCACATCGCACAACATTTTATTATTCCCCCTTATTTGATTGCTTATCGGCCAAATTTATTTTTAATCTTTTCATCTTGATCTTTACTTGTTCCATCCCCATGAATTTTTTTTTTTATGTACTAAAAGACATAAAGCAGGTAGCTTGACTTGAAAACTCCCAAAGGATAAAGGATAAATTGAAGATCTTTCGGTTGGGTTGCAAAATCAGGTCCAGGATACACCGTAACGCTGCGATTCACGTGGAGAGTATTCGCCGACCATTTTGGCCTTGCCCTTTGTAATTTATAAGTTTCTGTCTGCAACAAACTCTTCGATAAAAAATACTATCCCGGGGAAAATATGTTCAAATATTAATGAAAGAACACGCGATACATTGATAATTCGCAACAAAACTTTAAATGAATGGAAAGTTCGCGAAACTCGTCAACCAGAAGAGTGTCGTACAGTCAAGAACCATCAAGAACAACCGCGATTTTTCCTAAACACGCCTATTTACTCTCCCAATTTCCCCATCCAATCATTTCTTTTTAAATTATGCCCGGAAAAGATTACTACGCAATACTAGGTAAGTCTTAAATTCCCCGACACTTTTCATTCAGAAAATGCTCAAGAATCTTCTTTTCCAGGTATCGCTAAAGACGCAGATGACGAAGCAATCCGAAAAGCATACCGAAAACAAGCCTTAAAGTGGCATCCCGACCGAAACCTCGACCAAAAAGAAACCGCCGAAAAAAAATTCAAAGAAGTTTCTGAAGCATATGAAGTTCTGTCGGATAAAAATAAACGGACGATTTACGATCAGTATGGGGAAGCGGGGTTGAAAGGTGTTCCGGCTGATGGCGGTGCGTCGAGTGGTGGGATGGTGGGTTTCCTGGTTTTGCGGGGGCGAATGGGTTCCCGCAGGGAACGTCGTTTACGTTTACGAATTTGGGTGGAAGAGGTGGTGGGTTTACTTCTTCGTCTGCTGATGATATTTTCAAGCAATTCTTTGGGTCCAGTTTCGGCGGTGGACGTGGGTTCCCTGGTTTCATGGATCTGGATGATGATTCGTTAGGTCGTGGAGGTATGACGGGAATGAAAGGAATGGGAGGTGAAATGCCAGGAATTTTCCACTCCTTTGCGCAACAAAGCCGAGCTGCAAAATAAGTAATCTCACTCCTATTGTACCAAAAATGTATTTCTAACTCTCATCAATTAGACAGCCGATTTCAGTTCAAAGAATCCTTCCAGTATCCCTCGCAGATCTATATACAGGAACAACCAAGAAACTTAAAGTTACTCGTAAACTTATCGATGCAGCCTCAAACACCCCTGTACAAACCGAGAAGCTAATAACTGTAACAATAAAACCCGGTTGGAAAGCTGGAACGAAAGTGAAATTCGCAGGTGAAGGCGATGAAATATCCCCTGGTGTGTCGCAAGATTTGGAATTCGTTATCGAAGAGAAGAAAGACGAAAGATATGTACGAGACGGTGACAATCTGCGGCGTACGGTTGAAATATCTCTGGTGGAAGCATTGACTGGATTTACGAAACGAATTGATACCTTGGATAATCGTCAGTTGGAAATTAAGGGCGGATATGACAAAGTCGTTCAACCCGATGAGGAAATTGTTGTCAGAAACGAAGGAATGCCGATTTCAAAGTTACCTGGTAAAAAGGGCGATTTGTACTTGAAAATTAAAGTGAAATTTCCGACGACTCATCCAGAATCGCAAAAACAAGGACTTAAGAAACTGTTATCTTAAATTTAATGATGCATATTCCTCAATATTTTTTTGCAAATTCTCAATAATATGTAATTTTAAATAAAATTCTTTTAATGTATAAATCCCTGTATTCAATAATTGAATAAAAAAAATTCCAAAACAAACCACAATCCGCCAAAAGTCAAAACGTTCTAACCCAAAATTCAAAAAAAAAACTGGTTGCTGAGTGGAAGCACAAAACGAAAAACAAAACAAATAAAACAAAAAAACAAAAAACGAAAAAGGGAACAACTCAACTAAACTCAAATTTCTCCAACATACTCTTAAATGCGGTTATCGAAGATCCGCTTGCTGCCGATAATGGTCTCCTTCTTCTTCCCAAAACGCCAGCCTCTTGTCCTGCCTCATCATTCTGGATATTAATACTGCTTCTTCGACTGTTTTGTCCATTTCCAGTACTGTTCTCCAATTCAGGTTTATCAAACACCAAAGTTGTTGGCGAGGTTACAATCGATCCGACTCGTTCCATAGTTGACGAAACACCAGCAGTGATGGTTATCTTTCTGTCAAGCTTCGATTTCACTTCTTCCGTTGGATAAACAGGTGGGTCCTCCGAGTCCCTCGAAAAAGCGTTCCTCCAGAAGGTCGTCGCATCTCCCGACCAGGGCCTGTAGAGCTTCTCTTCATAGGTGTCGGCGTAACAGTACCGTTCGTTTCGTCATCTTTCTTCGGAGCGACCAACTTTGTCGGCGTACCAACATTCGCGACATTTGAGGTTGATCTGGCCTGGTTAATCATTGACGAGATTTTGTTGTTTGAAGAATTCGTTCGCGGTAATCCAACTCCTCCACCTTTTCGAATAGAATTTCCAAATGATGATCGACTTGGAGTTGATGGGGAAGAAACGGAAATTCCATCATCGCTTGTGGATGTACCAACTTTCATCAACTTTATGTTCGCAACTGGATGGGTTTTAAAGATTTCTAATTGCTGGATTTTGGGTATTTCGATCGCGAAAGTTCGTTTATAAACTGCATCAATGAAAATTATTAATTGCTCACTCCAACTTGGAAGGAAAATACTTACACATGACCAAGTTGTCGTGCAATGGTCATAGTTCTGTTGGCACGATTGCTTCATGAATTGATAAACATCTATACAAGATTTTCGCCTAAAGCATTTGGAGCAATAGTTAGTAAGCGGTATGGTCTGAAATGAAGTGTGGAAAAAACCTGCTCTTCAACTGCTGCTTCAAGCATCTCAACCATCGCAGTAGAATCCAAATTGCTCTTCCTAAAACGATCAGACAGAAACGCTTTCCTATACATGGGTAATCCACCATTTACTGGTGCATCAACAGCACCATTTATCGCCATAGTAAACGGATTAACATTAATGTTCGAGTTGCTATTATTCGACTCATTTATTTCCGTTTGAAATCCGACCGTTTTTCGCGGTATCGGTGGCCATACTCCAGCATTCTGAGCGAGCTCCTCATATGTTACTTCCAACTCTCGCAACTGTTGGTTTTTCGCTCGGACTGCAATCACTGCATTCTTAATCGGTGAGATCTCAAATACAAAGTCCTTAATCACAGGCGAACGCTTGAGCAGGTTCGGAAACTTGTCTTCTGTAACCAGCACGGTACGTTCAATCCATAACTCTAAAAAGTCCCGCGCGGTAGGGTCGCCGTTATTCACTCCGCTATCAATTTGGTATAAAGTCGATTTCTCCTCATCGTCAGTTTCCATTTCCACTGCTTTACGTACCGGTCGTGAATAAGAAAACAAATTGACGTCGTTTTGTTGATAATATGCTCTAACGTGCTCGGGTATCACTTCCAACAACTCAAACGTTCGTTGAACTTCAATATCGCTCTCAACAAATATCGCTGGATCCAAATCTCGCTCAAATAGCGAGAGGGGTAGCGTGGGGTGCTCTCAACTTCAAACCCAAACTTTCCTTCACCTATTTTTATTCCATACGATTTCCAACTGCTGCAAATGGGCCGTCTGGTCCAACTAACCGTCTAGGATCCATCTCAGGATTTACCGCTGTAATATGGATATATTTGCCCCCGACTTCATTCTTTATCGCGTCTGTAACCGCTGAATTGTTACGAATTATGGTAGCGCCAACGTACCGATTCAAAATGCGTTCCGTGAACGAACTAATAACCTCCATCTTCTCACCGGCTCGGTATACAAATTGCTGATTGCGCAATGCTGGTGTCCATCCCATTCCAAAGAACCCAACTCAATAGTATGGTAAGTAGAACCGCTTCGTATCCCAGTTTCCTTCTTGAGATAGCCGTTCATACAGTCCTGCCTCACGATTTCGAATCGCCGCCAACTTGTAGTAATCAAATGAGATTTTTTCGTAATAGTTCGAGAGCTCAGAGCAAATTGCCAAGGCGCACTCCCAGGTTTCCCCTTGTTCCAATAACTCAATCACTCGTGATAACACAATCTCCTTTCGCTCATTTGCAGTGTGCCAGTCGTGCAATCCAAACTCGGGAATCGGAGCCTCGGTCAACGCAAGGTTTCTCGGATTCGTATGGAATACAAGGATGTCAGAGTACAACTTTAACGTTAATCCCGCTTCCACAAAATTGTGCGCTGAAATATGAATTTGCAAAAGTTGATGGGCATACTTTACGTAAACTTCCGGACGACTGTTTCTGATGGGTTGCATCAACTTCAAGATTGCCGACATTCGTTCTTCGAGATGCTGATCGTCGTTAGGTAAATCTCGTACGGTTAAACATAATGATGAAAACTGATCAAGCGATTTGACAAATGAACGGCCTGGAATCGACAATAAACTACGCAAAAACATCTGTGAACTTTCTCGCTTGGTTGCTTCGGGATCTTCAGCAGCCAATGCAATCCTCTCTAACGGTGACTTTGTTCCATCCAAAGTCGGCTGTTCAGATAATTCTGAGAATCTGTCTTGAAAACTGTCGACAAAGAATTTCCGCCAAGCGTGGCTCCCTCGATTTTGAACCATAATAATCTCATCTATACTTCGAATACAGCTCTTCTCAAATCGCCCGAAATTTCCTGCATTGTTGGCACTCGTCGTGCAGTTGACAACAAATTCGTTCTCCATTATCGAATATAGCAATTCAACCGCTGCATTTCTCAACGAAAGGTGCGTGCACATCGACAACTCAATAAACAGCATGATTATGTTGGGGAAGAAATCGAGACGGTTCAGTTTCAATTCATCATCCGGTGGTACAGCGAATTTCGTATCGGGACCCGCGCCAAAGTCTGTGGTATTCACTTGCAAGAACCTTCGCACTTTCAACCCGATCAGCGCATTCTCCAACTTGGAATTAGTGAGCGGTAAAGTATCCGGAGAAATCACCGTGCGCAGATTTTCAGTTGGCTCCATCAAATGTTCCCACATTGAAATCAGCAAGGCTGAACCAGGATCTCTAATCTCTGAACCCCACTTCAACGCAATTTTTTGCCTCGCTAATCCGAATTTCTCAATCTGCATCCACGGCGACGTCAGCACCGATAATAAAATCGCAAAGAAATCCGCCCAAAGTAATCGAATCATATAAATCATGTTCGATTCCGCAGCGAACGCTGATGCTAATGCTTGATGAGGATTTACTAGGCAATATTAGGTAAGTCTTAATTTCCCCGACACTTTTCATTCAGTAAAAGCTCAATAATCTTCATTTCTATATATCACTAAAGACACAGATGACCAAGCAATCTGAAAAGCATACCGAAAACAAGCCTTAAAGTGGCATCCCGACCGAAAGCTCGACCAAAAAGAAACCGCCGAAAAAAAATTTCAAAGAAGTTTCTGAAGCATGCGAAGTTCTGTCCGATGAAAATAAACGGACAATTTACGATCAGTATGGGGAAGCGGGGTTAAAGGTGCTCCGGCTGATGGCGGTGCGTCGAGTGGTGGGATGGTGGATTTCCTGGTTTTGCGGGGGCGAACGGTTTCCCGCAGGGAACGTCGTTTACGTTTACGAATTTGGGCGGAAGGTGGTGGGTTTACTCCTTCGTCTGCTGATGATATTTTCAAGCAATTCTTTGGGTCGAGTTTCGGCGGTGGACGTGGGTTCCCTGATTTCATGGACCTGGATGATGATTCGTTAGGTCGTGGAGGTATGCCGGGAATGAAAGGAATGGGAGGTGGAATGCCAGGAGGTTTCCACTCATTTGCGCAACAAAGTCGAGCTGCAAAGTAAGTAATCTCACTCCTATTGTACCAAAAACGTATTTCTAACTCTCATCAATTAGACAGCCGATTTCAGTTCAAAGAACCCTTCCAGTATCTCTCGCAGATCTATATACAGGAACAACCAAGAAACTTAAAGTTACTCGTAAACTTATCGATGCAGCCTCAAACACCCTGTACAAACCGAGAAGCTAATAACTGTAACATTAAAACCCGGTTGGAAAGCTGGAACGAAAGTGAAATTCGCAGGTGAAGGCGACGAAATATCACCTGGTGTGTCGCAAGATTTGGAATTCGTTATCGAAGAGAAGAAAGATGAAAGATATGCACGAGATGGCGACAACCTGCGGCGTACGGTTGAAATATCACTGGTGGAAGCATTGACTGGATTTACGAAACGAATTGATACCTTGGATAATCGTCAATTGGAAATTAAGGGCGGATATGACAAAGTCGTTCAACCCGATGAGGAAATTGTTGTCAGAAACGAAGGAATGCCGATTTCAAAGTTACCTGGTAAAAAGGGCGATTTGTACTTGAAAATTAAAGTGAAATTTCCGACGACTCTTCCAGAATCGCAAAAACAAGGACTTAAGAAACTGTTATCTTAAATTCAATGAGCTTATTCTTCAATATTTTTTGCAAATTCTCAATAATATGTAATTTTAAATAAAATTCTTTTAATGTATAAAACCCTGTATTCAATAATTGAATAAAAAAAATTCCAAAACAAACCACAATCCGCCAAAAGTCAAAACGTTCTAACCCAAAATTCAAAAAAAAAACTGGTTGCTGAGTGGAAGCACAAAACGAAAAACAAAACAAATAAAACAAAAAAACAAAAAACGAAAAAGGGAACAACTCAACTAAACTCAAATTTCTCCAACATACTCTTAAATGCGGTTATAGAAGATCCGCTTGCTGCCGATAATGGTCTCCTTCTTCTTCCCAAAACGCCAGCCTCTTGTCCTGCCTCATCATTCTGGATGTTAATACTGCTTCTTCGACTGTTTTGTCCATTGCCAGTACCGTTCTCCACTTCAGGTTTATCAAACACCAAAGTTGTTGGCGAGGTTACAATCGATCCGACTCGTTCCATAGTTGACGAAACACCAGCCGTGATCGTTATCTTTCTGTGAAGCTTCGATTTCACTTCTTCCGTTGGATAAACAGGTGGGTCCTCCGAGTCACTCGAAAAAGCGTTTCCTCCAGAAGGTCGTCGCATCTCCCGACCGGGGCCTGTAGAGCTTCTCTTCATAGGTGTCGGCGTAACAGTACCGTTCGTTTCGTCATCTTTCTTCGGAGCCACCAACTTTGTCGGCGTACCAACATTCGCGACATTTGAGGTTGATCGGAAAGCAAGTTTGGCCTGGTTAATCATTGACGAGATTTTGTTGTTTGAAGAATTCGTTCGCGGTAAATCAACTGATCCAACTCCTCCACCTTTTCGAATAGAATTTCCAAATGATGATCGACTTGGAGTTGATGGGGAAGAAACGGAAATTCCATCATCGCTTGTGGATGTACCAACTTTCATCAACTTTATGTTTGCAACTGGATGGGTTTTAAAGATTTCTAATTGCTGGATTTTGGGTATTTCGATTGCGAAAGTTCGTTTATAAACTGCATCAATGAAAATTATTAATTGCTCACTCCAACTCGGAAGGGAAATACGTACACATGACCAAGTTGTCGTGCAAAGGTCTTAGTTCTTTTGGCACGATTGCTTCATGAATTGATAAACATCTATACAAGATTTCGCCTAAAGCATTTGGAGCAATAGTTAGTAAGCGGTATGGTCTGAAATGAAGTGTGGAAAAAACCTGCTCTTCAACTGCTGCTTCAAGCATCTCAACCATCGCAGTAGAATCCAAATTGCTCTTCCTAAAACGATCAGACAGAAACGCTTTCCTATACATGGGTAATCCACCATTTACTGGTGCATCAACAGCACCATTTATCGCCATAGTAAACGGATTAACATTAATGTTCGAGTTGCTATTATTCGACTCATTTATTTCCGTTTGTAATCCGACCGTTTTTCGCGGTATTGGTGGCCATACTCCAGCATTCTGAGCGAGCTCCTCGTATGTTACTTCCAACTCTCGCAACTGTCGGTTTTTCGCTCGGACTGCAATCACTGCATTCTTAATCGGTGAGATCTCAAATACAAAGTCCTTAATCACAGGCGAACGCTTGAGCAGGTTCGGAAACTTGTCTTCTGTAACCAGCACGGTACGTTCAATCCATAACTCTAAAAAGTCCCGCGCGGTAGGGTCGCCGTTATTCACTCCGCTATCAATTTGGTATAAAGACGATTTCTCCTCATCGTCAGTTTCCATTTCCACTGCTTTACGTACCGGTCGTGAATAAGAAAACAAATTGACGTCGTTTTGTTGATAATATGCTCTAACGTGCTCGGGTATCACTTCCAACAGCTCAAACGCTCGTTGAACCTCAATATCGCTCTCAACAAACATCGCTGGATCCAAATCTCGCTCAAATAGCGAGAGGGGTGGCGGTGGGGTGCTCTCATCTTCAAACCCAAACTCTCCTTCACCTATTTTTATTCCATACGATTTTCCAACTGCTGCGAATGGGCCGTCTGGTCCAACTAACCGTCTAGGATCCATCTCAGGATTTACCGCTGTAATTTGGATATATTTACCCCCGACTTCATTCTTTATCGCGTCTGTGACCGCTGAATTGTTACGAATAATGGTAGCTCCAACGTACCGATTCAAAATGCGTTCCGTGAACGAACTAATAACCTCCATCTTCTCACCGGCTCGGTATACAAATTGCTGATTGCGCAATGCTGGTGTCCATCCCATTCCAAAGAACCCAACTCGATAGTATGGTAAGTAGAACCGCTTCGTATCCCAGTTTCCTTCTTGAGATAGCCGTTCATACAGTCCTGCCTCACGATTTCGAATCGCCGCCAACTTGTAGTAATCAAATGAGATTTTTTCGTAATAGTTCGAGAGCTCAGAGCAAATTGCCAAGGCGCACTCCCAGGCTTCCCCTTGTTCCAATAACTCAATCACTCATGATAACACAATCTCCTTTCGCTCATTTGCAGTGTGCCAGTCGTGGAATCCAAACTCGGGAATCGGAGCCTCGGTCAACGCAAGGTTTCTCAGATTTGTATGGAATACAAGGATGTCAGAGTACAACTTTAACGTTAATCTGGCTTCCATAAAATTGTGCGCTGAAATATGAATTTGCAAAAGTTGATGAGCATACTTTATGTTAACTTCCGGACGACTGTTTCTGATGGGTTGCATCAACTTCAAGATTGCCGACATTCGTTCTTCAAGATGCTGATCGTCGTTAGGTAAATCTCGTACGGTTAAACATAATGATGAAAACTGATCAAGCAATTTCACAAATGAACGGCCCGGAATCGACAATAAACTACGCAAAAACGTCTGAGAACTTTCTCGCTTGGTTGCTTCGGGATCTTCAGCAGCCAATGCAATCCTCTCTAACGTGACTTTGTTCCATTCAAAGTCGGCTCTTCAGATAATTCTGAGAATCTGTCTTGAAAACTGTCGACAAAGAATTTCCGCCAAGCGTGGCTCCCTCGATTTTGAACCATAATAATCTCATCTATACTTAGAATACAGCTCTTCTCAAATCGCCCGAAATTTCCTGCATTGTTGGCACTCGTCGTGCAGTTGACAACAAATTCGTTCTCCATTATCGAATATAGCAATTCAACCGCTGCATTTCTCAACGAAAGGTGCGTGCACATCGACAACTCAATAAACAGCATGATTATGTTGGGGAAGAAATCGAGACGGTTCAGTTTCAACTCATCATCCGGTGGTACAGCGAATTTCGTATCGGGACCCGCGCCAAAGTCTGTGGTATTCACTTGCAAGAACCTTCGCACTTTCAACCCGATCAGCGCATTCTCCAACTTGGAATTAGTGAGCAGTAAAGTATCCGGAGAAATCACCGTGCGCAGATTTTCAGTTGGCTCCATCAAATGTTCCCACATTGACATCAGCAAAGCTGAACCAGAATCTCTAATCTCTGAACCCAACTTCAACGCAATTTTTTGCCTCGCTAATCCGAATTTCTCAATCTGCATCCACGGCGACGTCAGCACCGATAATAAAATCGCAAAGAAATCCGCCCAAAGTAATCGAATCATATAAATCATGTTCGATTCCGCAGCGAACGCTGATGCTAATGCTTGATGAGGATTGATATCAATATTTTTAAAGTTTGTGTTCGATTTTGATTTCAAATAAATAACCAGAGCAATGAGATATCATGTGAACTTGGTTAGCGGTGATTCTCAAAATTGCAAGATCAACTTGAAGATTAAAATGGCCGATTGAATTTTTTCGCAAATTTGAAATTTTGGTATATCTACGAATAATTTATTTTTTCATGGAGTTTAAAAAATTATTAACGGCTTCAAACTTCGACGTCAAATTTGTCATCCTTGATTGGTCTACTCGAATAATCACATCGTTGTTGTCAACTTCAATTGGGAGCGGTGGTGGATATCCTTTCTTCTTCGCAATTCCCGGACATGTTGCGACCAACCGTATGGACCCTACGTGCTCATATTTCGACATCACCTTGTTGAACTTTTCCCGGGTTTTTGTTGCGGTGGGATTCAAATCTGTTCCGTCGGTTTTTTTGTAAACCATACCAAAATCCGTTGAATCTAGATCACTTTCTCGAAGTGGACTGCAAACGTTTCTGCCATGGATTTTTGCGCTGCAAAGGATCGAAAAGATTTGGGGTTTTGCACCAGGCGTCGAATTCTGGATCCAACCGAATCTGATGCAATCAGGTCGCATTGCATTTGCAGGGTCCACAGTAAATGACGGTAAGTGATTTGCAGCGTTCAGCGTCATAATTCGAATTGCCTCGATATCATCCAGTAAGAACTTGCCACCGTTCTGATGATCTCTGGTCCTAGAATAGTTTATAAAGTGGTACCGCCCTTTTTTTATCCAGTGAGGAAGATTCTTCATTTTCTTATTTTCTTTCCATTCAGGGATGTGCTTATCAAACATGTATGTTGCCGGTTTTACTTCCTTTTCGACAAGAGACAAGCCGACAACCGATTGGAAAGGTATTCCTTTAGCCGGACACGCTTGGTTGCTCTTTAAAATTGACAGCAACTTCTGAATCTCCAAATCGATTGTGACTTCGACAGCTCTTCCAAACTTTTCCTCAAATACTCTCAAAAACGCTTGTCGAGTCAACTCTTCCTTCAATCGCAGCTGATAATGCTTTTGCTTTATCCCTTTTACTTTCGTTGCCTCCTCCAACATCCCAAACCTAAATATGATTACTAAAATTATTGAATAAGCGTATTCATCAACAAACCAGAATTGATGCACCGGATAGAATCTTCATCAAACTCCGATTTTGATATGTCACCATCTCTCAACCTATCAATTGAACAGATTAAACAAAATCATTAAATATTTATCACTTTTTTTTTTTATTTACCAGCAAGCAACGTACAACTTTTTGAAAATAGATTCAACTGCTTGATAGCAATTTGAATATTGGTCTCTGATTTGTCACTCAATTTGAGTTTTTAATCTGGCAATGTCCAAGTAAGTGAAATTTTCACAACTTTGCTTTTTGAAGGCTTATTGATTTCATTTGCCAATGCAGACTCGAATTCAATAATATTTGCAACGAAACAAGCAACAAACTGAGCTTGTCCCAACAATAGATCCCACTTGCTACATGCGTAAACATTTGCCAAATCCACATCAATGTTCTCCATTAGGTATCTTTCAAATTCTTCCTTTGTAAACGTTTGGAATGTAGTTAAGCTGAGAACTTCTGACTTTCTAATATTGCTTCCCACTGATTTCCCATTGGCAGATGAGAATCCAGTTCCAGATATAATCATGGCGGCATTTGTCTCCACGACAGCATTAAGAATTGGAGTAAAGAGTCCTCAGGAAGATCTGTGTATGTTGATAAATTCACCTTTAAAGGTATTCATAGCTACATTTGCTTCATTGAGTGAGAATACAACTACTTTCCCACAGAGAGCCTTCAGAATCTAACATTATTTTTTGGATTAAAATTGTTTTAAGATAATGCTGACCTCAACTTCATCAATCCCTCTGCTCAACACCTGACACAGGTCATCTGATGGAATCCGCATACTTTCAACTTTTTCCTCAATTTCTGAAATCTGAAATTGGTTTCTGCACAACAGGTTAAAGAAGTAGCTTTGAAAGGAGTCTTTGGAGCGACTGTACATGCGGAACCAGAGAAGTGCATACAATATACGACTTAAAAGATTCATTAAGATGAGTCGATTGACTTTTTCTATTCCCTCATTTGACTTCAAGTTAGTAATTCTCCCTATTTTTTGGTAGAGGGATCGGTAACTGTGGTTATATGTAGAACGCAGGAATGACGGATCAGCTTAATGAATGCACTCCACATTAATTAAACACACTTTGTCCACAAGATCCACAATAGCCCTTGATTTACTAGATCCTAACATTCAGTGTAAATTATATGAGTAAGTGATATAATTGAGAGAATTATTTACCAGATAGTGCAATCCACTGCTCAACATTAGTAGCAACTGCTTTCCTGCTTCAGATTTTCAATCTGCAATTCTTAGATCAACAACTCCTCCAATAAATAGTAGTACAACCCCATCTTTGCAAAATTGACCAATCGGAATTTGATCTTCCTCAGTAAACGGTGATTTTGGATTGGCGAGTAGCTTTTCTTTAATATCTGCAAGATTGTTTAAAATCCACCTGAGCAATGAATTGATTTGAAACGGGGTGGTAGCAGTGATGGTCAGATTTGATGAATTGGCAGTAGTCAATGGGGCTCTTTGATTTCAGTAGTTCATGCTGTGGATACTGTGTCGTTGCCTCTTTTGACCAACTATGCCTTCATTTTCATCGCTTTGATTTCTTTTTCGTTCTCTGCTCGATCTCGCTCCATCAAACACAGCTTCTGAACTTGAGGAAGAAACGGAAGAATTTAAAAAGGTTGTGACGTTGTTGGATTGTTCAGAGTCTTCAATGGTACCAGTGTTTTTCTCATCCTCCTTTCGCTTTGTGATTAAAGATCGGGTGAACAGACAAATGGAATTTAACATTTCGTGGGCCTCATCAAGGTAATCTTCACTGTCCTCATACGCGGAAATTTTCAAGACAAATTCATTCTTCCTGTCAGAGTTCCAGTTCGGGTTCATAATGGAAAGTTCTTTCAGCGCTCGTATTGGTCCTTTCATGTCGAATAATCTTTGGAACTGTTGAAGTTGACCCAGTGAAAGCTTGGGGGAATGAATTTAATATATTTCAAACAACAAAAAACTCAACAGAAAATTACCGCATTTAAATTCAAGGATCGAATAGCAACAATGATTGCCATATCCGTTTCATCCTGATCTTCAGCAAAACTGTCATCTCCATCAGAATCACTTTCATAAACTGTCTCCCAATATTTTTCGTGCTCATTCACTAAAGATTCACCATCTTTGTCATCTGAATCAACAATATTTTCATCAATCCCCGACTCTCTATCTTTGTTCTCAGCTTCCATATTGACATCCAAATCCCCATCTTGCTCACCGACTTCTAATTCAGCACTTCCAGCATCACCTTTGCTCCCATCCCCATCACTTGACTCGAACTCGTTGTTGCTGTGGTTTTCTGACGAATCATGATTATTGAATTTAGTGTCATTGTCCCCAAGTAAATTTATATCGTCTTCTTCATTGCTCTCAACTTCTCGTGGAATTCTACGTATCCAGTCAACCTCAAACGTCATCTTGCTCTCATCCTCAAAATTGACTTTGCTGGATTTGTGTCAATCTTTCAATGGCATTTCTGTCAGTAACAACAATATAAAAAGAGCAGTGTGGAAATTTGTTTTTTGAAAAAAAAAAGAAATTTGATAGAAACAATTTTGGTTGGTTGATGTAGTGATGTCAGTGCAACAGAAACTCCAGGAACAGTGGACAAAGCAAGAAATCACAATTGCAAACCTGTTTGAAAAACATAATCTACATATTATGGCAAAGTTTTTAATCTATATAAAATTTATTTCATTTAATTATAGCGTTAAAAAGCACCTGAATCATCAATATAGAGACTGAACCCTTGTGCCCAGAGATTTGGTTGGTCAACTGCTCAGGATATTTTCCTCCTGGTTTGATATTTACGTCAGTTTTTGATATTTAAATATTTTTTTAAATTATGGTAAATAACTTTTATTTTAATTTTATCTAGTAAATAAACATACTACAATGTTTTTGGGTATTGAAATATCAAATTTTAAAATTTTCATTGCAACATGACTTTGCACACAGATCACCTACCAAGGAGAAAAAAAAATTGAGGCCTAAATTTACCCCTCTCAATAACCCATTCTGTTTGAACACTTCACAATTTCACAGCTTCAGACACATATTTTATTATTCACAACCATTATATTGCATTTTGAGGCAGGTAGAATTATGATCTCTTTCAGGTGGCAATTTAGGCAAAGATGTCTGAGATATTTCTTTGTCATGGCAATGTGGTATGAAAAAATCTGTCCTTTACAAAATTCACCACCACATCCCTTTTCCTTATTGTAATGAAAGGATGACTGTGTAAATTATATTTACTTCTGTTTGACATTAGATGAGAATCCAGTTCCAGATATAATCATGGCAGCATTTGTCTCCATGACAGCATTAAGAATTGGAGTAAAGAGTCCTCAGGAAGATCTGTGTACGTTGATAAATTCACCTTTAAAGGTATTTATAGCTACATTTGCTTCATCGAGTGAGAATATAACTACTTTACTACAGAGAGCCTTCAGAATCTAACATTATTTTTTGGATTAAAATTGTTTAATATAATGCTGACCTCAACTTCATCAATCCCTCTGCTTAACACCCAACACAGGTCATCTGATGGGATCCATATACTTTCAACTTTTTCCTCAGTTCTGAAATCTGAAATTGGTTTCTGCACAATAGGTTAAAGAAGTAGCCTCAAAAGGAGTCTTTGGAGTGACTGTATATGCGGAACTAGAGAAGTGCATACAATATACAACTTAAAAGATTCATTAAGATGAGTTGATTGACTTTTTCTATTCCCTCATTTGACTTCAAATTGGTGATTCTCACAATTTTTTGGTATAGCAATCAGTAACTGTGGTTATATATAGAACACAGGAATGACAGATCAGCTTGATGAATGCACTCCACATTAATTAAACACACTTTGTCCACAAGATCCACAATAGCCCTTGATTTACCAGATCCTAACATTCAGTGTAAGTTATATGAATAGATAATATAATTGAGAGAATTATTTACCAGATAGTGCAACCACATTGTTCACTTTGGATCCACTGTTCAACATTTGTAGCAACTGTTTTCTTGCTTCAGATTTTCGATCCGCAATTCTCAGATCAACAGCTCCTCCAATAAACAGTAGTACGACTCCATCTTTGCAAAATTGACCAATCCGAATTTGATCTTCCTTGGTGAATGGTGATTTTGGATTGGCGAGTAGCTTTTCCTTAATATCTGCAAGATTGTCTAAAATCTACCTAAGTAATGAATTGATTTGAAACGGGGTGGTAGCAGTGATGGTCAGATTTGATGAATTGGCAGTAGTCAATGGGGCTCTTTAATTTCAGTAGTTCATGCTGTGGATACTGTGTTGTTGCCTCTTTTGACCAACTATGCCTTCATTTTCATCGCTTTGATTTCTTTTTCGTTCTCTGCTCGATCTCGCTCTATCAAACACAGCTTCTGAACTTGAGGAAGAAACGGAAGAATTTAAAAAGGTTGTGACGTTGTTGGATTGTTCAGAGTCTTCAATGGTGCCGGCGTTTTCCTCATCCTCCTTTCGCTTTGTGATTAAAGATCGGGTGAACAGACAAATGGAATTTAACATTTCGTGGGCCTCATCAAGGTAATCTTCACTGTCCTCATATGCAGAAATTTTCAAGACAAATTCATTTTTCCTGTCAGAGTTCCAGTTCGGGTTCATAATGGAAAGTTCTTTCAGTGCTCGTATTGGTCCTTTCATGTCGAATAATCTTTGGAACTGTTGAAGTTGACCCAGTGAAAGCTTGGGGGAATGAATTTAATATATTTCAAACAACAAAAAACTCAACAGAAAATTACCGCATTTAAATTCAAGGATCAAATAGCAACAATGATTGCCATATCCGTTTCATCCTGATCTTCAGCAAAACTGTCATCTCTATCAGAATCACTTTCATAAACTGTCTCCCAATATTTTTCGTGCTCGTTCACTAAAGATTCACCATCTTTGTCATCTGAATCGACAATATTTTCATCAACCTCCGACTCTCCATCTTTGTTCTCAGCTTCCACATCAATATCCAAATCCCCATCTTGCTCATCGACTTCTAATTCAGCACTTCCAGCGTCACCTTTGCTCCCATCCCCATCACTTGACTCGAACTCGTTGTTGCTGTAGTTCTCTGACGAATCGTGATTATTGAATTTAGTGTCATTGTCCCCAAGTAAATTTATATCGTCTTCTTCATTGCTCTCAACTTCTCGTGGAATTCTACGTATCCAGTCAACCTCAAACGTCATCTTGCTCTCATCCTCAAAATCGACTTTGCTGGATTTGTGTCAATCTTTCAATGGCATTTCTGTCAGTAACAACAATATAAAAAGAGCAGTGCGGAATTTTGTTTTTTGAAAAAAAAAAGAAATTTGATGGAAACAATTTTGGTTGGTTGATGTAGTGATGTCAGTGCAGCAGGAACTCCAGGAACAGTGGGACGAAGCAAGAAATCACAATTGCAAACCTGCTTGAAAAACATAATCTACATATCATGGCAATGTTTTTAATCTATATAAAATTTATTTCATTTAATTATAGCGTTAAAAAGCACCAGAATCATCGATATAGAGACTGAGCCCTTGTGCCCCAGAGATTTGGTCGGTCAACTGCTCTGGATATTTTACATCAGTTTTTAATATTTAAATATTTTTTTAAATTATGGTAACTAAATTTTATTTTAATTTTATCTAGTAAACAAACACACTACAATGTTTCTGGGTTTTGAATTAGTGTTGAAATATCAAATTTTAAAATTTTCATTGCAACATGACTTTGCACACAGATCACCCACCAAAGAGAAAAAAAAATTGAGGCCTAAATTTACTTCTCTCAATAACTCATTCTGTTTGAACACTTCACGATTTCACTTCAGACACATATTTTATTATTCACAACCATTATATTGCATTTTGAGGCAGGTAGAATTATGATCTCTTTCAGGTGGCAATTTAGGCAAAGATGTCTGAGATATTTCTATGTCATAGCAATGTGGTACGAAAAAATCTGTCCTTGCAAAATTCACCACCCCATCTCTTCTCCTTTTTTTAACAAAACAATGACTGCGTGAATTACATTTACTTCCGTTTGACGTTAGAATTCTCCCACGTAGTTTATTTTCAATTTATTTTGCAAAATTCTTTGTCATTAACCATGTTTATCTGGCTAAATGGTGAACTGGTGGTGTACTGCTAAAATCAAAACCGAAATTGATAATATCTTCATTTGGACTCAAAGGTATTGTGGTTTGATAATTTTGTTTTTTTTAGAGTGTTTAGGGTGTTCCAGTAGTTGGACATCTAATACTAGCTTGCCTAGCTAGTTTGCTTTGGCATTCTGCTTTCTAATCGACTGTGATAATTGCTGAGAGACTGGGAGTCAAACCAAGATTGCACATAGGTTACAGATCTGAGTTAGGAGATCAACCAGGCTTTACTGCCTGCCAGGTCCTTATGGAACAACCTAATATTGAAATACCTTCTGAACTTGGAGTCAATTATTGGAGGTAACAATTGATGGACATGTAACTTGACTTTGGTTTGTCTGTATAGTTATTTCTGTTGCAGGCAATTATATTTGGAAATGGGGTTTATAGTGGTTTTGTCTTTTTATTTTGAGTCTTTGTACAGTAGTTGTGCTGGCAACTTTGTATGTTTTTAAGTCAACATCCACTAGTTGCTTTGGTGTCAACATGTGGTTTAGACATAGCCGGTTGCTTCTGCTGTGATAAATGTCTCTAAATAGAGACCATGTTGTATGTCGACTGAGTGGTTGCACCTGAAAAACATAACCTGACATATGCTTGGGCTACTAGGTTCCCCCACCTTGATGGCAGCTTATTGGTTGTGTTTATTGTAATTGCATAAGCTGCTAACTCCAGTTGTGCAGTTGCTTGTTTTATTCCTTTGTTTCTTTTTTGAATTATTTCTAAATTTCCAGGCTTGTTTTTATCACATTATAACATTTCTTGAGCTTTAAAGGAATATGGAACCTTACTTGACACACAATTTTGGAATCACTTGCCAACAAAACTAATGACACTCCAACTCATCCTCTGCTGCCACTCAACCCCGAAAACAAAATCAATTGATGTTGACAACCAACTCCGACAATACAACAATAGAGACTACAGTGACATGAATCTGGAAACTCTGTGGATCGTTTTGTAATTCAAAAAATCTTGAATAGAATTAACCATTTTGTTGTCCCTATTAAGAAGTTTGTTTAGTTTTGCTATTGAATGTAACTAGCTTGATTTGAAATGATTGATGGTACTAGGAAACTTTTCACTTTAAATGATTGCAAAAGACTATCTCTCGCAATCTTCCTGGTAATTTGCGAGAGGAGTAATGATCAATACCAGTATCCATGTTAAACAGCAATTATGTTGAAAGTATGCTCATTTGAAGTTACAGTTTGTTTGTGTTTGGTGGTATTCAAGAATGGATATCAACGGAATTTACCAGTAAATTATATCAGAATCGCGTGTCATTATGGCCACTATTAAAGAGTTTGAAGATTGGGATCGTTGAAAGATTGCTCACATGGCTTTGCAGTTACCTTAGTGGTTTTGGCGATTTCTTAGAATTGGAATCGACAGAGTTTAATAGCTAGTTATATCAGAATCGAACATCATGGAGGCAGTGCCAGAAAAGGTATGGTTGCAAATCGGATCGAAAGAAATGAAGTGACGCGGAAATGTTAACAGTCTGCTCACATCGCAAATCAAGCAAACGATAAGTTTGGAAATCTGATATTTCCACGCGAGAAGAATAGTCGGGAGTTATGCAGCGCTGTAACCAGTAATACGCTTAAATCGGGTACGTTTGCTACATGTGTTGTGAAACGAGGTTCGAGAATGGTAGATTGACGAGGCAGAATGTTGCCACCACATTGAGCTACAGATTTGGTAGCTCAGAGACATTATTGTTTATCTATTTATTTGAATACCCAAATTGTGTAAATATATATTTATACTAAATTTTGAAAATGCAATTCTTTTTATGATACGAAACATTTAAATTTCAAACCAACAAATATTCTCCCGCGCCGCCATAAATCAATCCGGCAATCTCAACCATCGCTTTTAATCATCCGAATGCAGCTCTGCATCTCATGTTGCGTGTAAACGTTTGGATACTGTATTGCGAAACGGATTGACAAGCGCTGCCTGACAAAGTGTCGAAATTAACAAACACTTTCAATATGCCGCCGGTTCACATAAACATGAAAGGTATTATTAAATTTATTTTCGGGCGTTTGGTTTGGGGTTCCCTCAGTTCTCGTACAGGCAGCAGTCAGAAGTTGCGAGTTCTGTGATAAGTGTCTGTACCATGAGGGGTCAAACCGGTGTCGCTTGCGTGGTTGTAAGGCCAAATACAATTTATTATTAAATATTATTGTGAAGTTTTGGCATTCCTGACATTTGGTCTTGGGGTCGGATGGATCTTCACTGACAGACAATTATATTTTGAAAAAATGGAAAATGTATGTGTTTTTGCAGCAGTTGCTGGTACCCATTGGTGGCATTTAATTGCCGTCGGTCACTAGAATTGCGATTCTTGTCTAGTCCGTAAGGAGTCATGCCAATGTCGCTTGAGTGGTTTGTTGGTCCAAATTTACTTTGGCAAAACCTGACGTTGCTTGAATAGGATGGGCCTCACCGTTGGACAAATATCAATGATCCGTACAAATGCAGAAAGCATTGTGTATGTTACTTTTGAATTATTCACCACCCAATTCGAGTTCGCCGCATTTTCCATAATTTATTTTCATGACATTTTTCTGACCGGTTTTGAGTATTTATTTAGGATATTAGCGATCAATTGGCGATAAATCTCTCCCTACGTGAACCACCTTCAGTACGAATTTCGATAAATTCCTGATGCGTATGCGAGATTTCGTTCGCCAAACTTCTTCTACCGATCGCTATAAAGTTTCTGCTGGAGTTTTCCAGCTGTGTTAATGATGAGCTACATTAGTAGCTCAGAGGCGATTGTATATACAATATACCCTAATTGTAATTTGCCACTTCAGTGTAAAGTGTATTTTGCAATACCTATTCCTTCAGCAAAGAGTATACACAAGAGTCATATCATTCCACATCTTCATCAGCGAATCTTTCATTCATGTTGGCCAAGGTATCTGCCCTATCTATGTTCGGTTCGCTCAAATGATGTACTTTCTATATTTTTTTTAAATGTATTCCAAAACACATATCAATAAGAACTTAAAGGTCAAAGAAAAGATTTTTGAGGAACTTCGAAAGCCGGAGGCTGTCACTATCTTGGCAATTACCCTTGTCGGATTCGGTCATTCACTGAAAATTCATTCAACTGCCATGATACCAAAGTCAATTTAATAAATCAATAAACTTCATTGCGATAAAGGTCTCATTTTTTATACGGACTTTTTGCCATGTTTCAAAATTTCCGTCCGACGGTGTGCAATTCCCCAATTTGAGAAATGAATTGGAACTTTTCCGCCAAACCGTCATCGTCCGCGGAATCTTTATTTTCCTTCCGCGACCGCAGAATATTTACCTCGAAACTCTTTCAACGTACTTGTCTCAATACTGTTTTAACTTGGCAATTCTAATCATTAATCTGATTTGCTGTTAGAAAGTGTTCGAACTGGTTGTCCACTCATATGCGATGCTATAAACGAATCTAGAACATCGTTTGTACTGGAACTGCAAGGTAATATGGAGGAAGAAAGAATTCGTTTTGGCATTGGGTCCCAGCCAGTTGTGCAATGCACCTTGTTTTGTGTTTTATTTCGTTAAATTTTTCCTTAACACATTTTCAGTGCATTATTTTATCCCCCTTCTAACGTTTCTTGAGTTTGAAGTAATATGGATCGTCCACTTAGAAGTACGACACTACAGCGACAGTGATATTGAAGTACCTATGGTAGATTTTGTATATTTATATATCTCGAATGATTCTGATCTTTCTTTTTAATCCAGTTGAGAAAGGAGTTTCAAAGTTGCATCTGACCGGGAATCAGCTTTGATATGAAACGATGGTAGGCTCGAAGAGTTTTATTTCTCCATATGAATGTCTAACTCGTTCAACGTTCACAAGAAATGTGCGAGAGTAGCAATTATCGATTTCAACGCTAAATGACAATTTCGAACCCCCCATGCGATTTTCTAGTTGAAAGATGCCCATTTGGCGTTGCAGTTACCTTGGTGGTTTCGGGGGTCTTTCAGTATCGGAATCATCAGAATCAAATAACTGATTGCATCGGAATCGAACGTCATGACTCCGGGACAGAAAAGGGTGGGATTCTGTATTTGCCGGAAAAGGTGTGGTAGCAACTCGGATCAAAAAGAAAAGAACAGGCACGCAAACGTTAAAAATCCGCCCACAATCACAAGTCGAGCAAACGCTGAATTTGGAAACCTGATGTTTTCCACGCCTGAATATGATTGGTGAAATGGAGGTTGTAGTCGTATGAGGTTCGAGGGAATGGTAGATGAAAGAATGTAAAGTTGGCAAAATGTTGCAAGGTACAGTATAATAATTTTTTTTTAAATTTTAAAGCTCACAATCTCCTGAAATTAGAACCGAAGGGCTGAGAAAAGACACAATACACATTCAAGGTATAATGGGAGTGAGAAGGATTTTAAATTTTAGAGTGTTTGGGGTGTTCCGGCAGTTGGAAGCCTAGTACCAGCTTACCCAGCTAGTTTGCTTTGGCATTTTGCTTTATGGTCGACTGTGATAATTGCTGAGAGACCGAGAGTTGAACCAAGGTCGCGCATGGGTTACAGATCTGAGTTAGCTAATGGCAGTCACAATCATCTGTGTCTCGTTTTTGAAGTGATGGGTTTCAGTGCAGCTTCAGGTACTGATTATCTTCGAAACGAACGATATCCTGTAAGTGTTGGAAAGGAAATAGCTCAACAAGCATTGCTCGGTTTGTCCTATATACATGAATGTGGAATAGTTGGTTGCGGTTGGTAATCTTATTCACATTTTGATAATTTCTTTTAATTTACTACTATGGATACATGAAAGATGTGCAACCTGGCAACTTCCTTTTTGCTCACCCTGATCTTTCCATGCTCGATCGTGAAGATTTTTCAAAGGAGCCTAGAATTGAAGTCTACCGAACTGATGGCAAACCCCTTGAGGACGGAGATCCAAAGTACTTGGCTACCTCACAGAAAATTTTGATTCCAGACGACTATTTTTCAAAAAGTCTTTTTATCAAAGTATCGGATATTGGGAGTGGTATAGAATGAAATCATTTAACTTGAGTCGGTCTGGAATTAGCGCGACGGTTTTTTGATTGCAGTGGAAACCCTGTTACTCCCACTAGTTTGCGTGCTCCTGAACTTGTTCTCAAATTACCTTGGGATAAGAAGATTGATGTTTGGAGTATGGGATGCATTGTAAGATTAAGATTTATTTTATTTTATTTATTTATTGTATTTTTTCCAGTGATTTGTAACTGATGTGTGTTTTATCAGATATTTGAATTTGTGAGTCGTTATTCTCTACTCGACATATTTTCTCTCAGAATGACACGAGAGGAAGGGGACGACGAGCATTTGCAACAGTTGGTAGAGATTCTCGGACAGATGCCCGCTGAATTGCAGTCTAATTGGAGTCGTTCAAACCATTACTATGATGCATCTGGTATTTTTTTATCTTCGACCCATGGAAACAGGTATTAATACAATTTCTCACAAGGAAACCAGCTATTAAAAACGAGAATCACTGAAATGCAACTTTTACAATATTTGGAACGTGTGAAGCTAGATGATTTGACTAAAGAAGACCAAGATAGTTTGGGTGGGCTATTGCAATCAATGTTGCAATATTGTGTAGAAGTTCTTTGGAAAACGCGTTCTTCAATGACCAGTAATAAAAACTTCGGAAAGCATCAAGTAGTTATCATTATTTGAGTCAGAGAATTGAAACCAATTCCGCGCGAGCAAAACAATAAAAGGATGTGTGATATCTGTTTCTTTAAATACATATCTTTCTAAGTTATACAATTCATCGATCGAAATGTTTATTAGTATTCCATAAAGTAAAATTAATGAAAAAAAAAATCAATTCCTCACAGCTATCGGGGAAAAAAATAAATTAAGCGGTGAAAAATAACTTGTGCAAATAAATTATACCAGTTTATACGGATACGCCGCATTCTTGACCTTAAATATCCTCATCAACACCGAATACAACACAAGGTACCCCACCAACGCCAGCCAAAACACAACTCGTTGTTGATCGGGGTTTTGAATCTTGGGCACGTTCGAGGATAACACGACAAACGCGATAGCTGTAAGTGCATCTACAAAAAACAAGCACACAAATAAAAAAATTATCATAATTTCTCACTGCCATTGGGTTTCAAAGTTACATAGGATGGCAATCAGTTGCGGTTCAACTCCGTACTGGGTCTGGAATCCACCTTGGAACAATTCTACTCGTCCTTGATTTAATCCTGCAAATTCCGGACCTCGGATTGAGTTCCACATATGTCCCGCGCAAAAGTAAATCGTTGATCCCTTTATACAATCACAAAAGATAAAAAAAATGCAATAAATTTAAAAATTGAACAATCTTTTAACCAAGTCAATCAAGCAAAGACTTACAATGGAAATTGACATCCATACGCTCTTGTTGGAAACTGCTTCCCAAATAAGTTCACCGAATACTCGAATGAAAACAACTAAAAGTATCGTCATAACCGCCAAAATTCCATATAATGCCCAATTTACAGGTCGAACAACTTTAATCTACACAAAAAACCAATAAAATTAAAAATGTGTTCTTCAACTATAAATAAAATAACAAATATCATACGGGTAATCCAGTTTCAGTCTCAATAAACTTTGCAAACTCATCAGCTTCCAATCCCTTTGCATTCAAATCATATGGTACGTATCCACGAAGAGACCCTTGTTTTTTATCGGCCTTCGCAAGAGGTCCTTCAGTTGCCGGGAATAATGCGACAAACGGTACATTGCTCAATTGAAGCTTTTAAGCAAATAGATAACAAGGTTAGATGAAGTGGTTGCGTTAGCGGGGGGGGGTTAACGTACAGTTTGGAATGCTTTTGCGGATTTTTCAGTGTAATCTAATTCTGCGATATACAATTGTCCTGGTTTTCGAATTCGACTCCAAGCGGACGTAACAAGTGTCAACTGTTTAACAAAATCTCTATAATTTTTCCAATTAAAATAAGTTAAACAACCCACAATTGAAGATCAATTTTCAATAACGTGAACATTTCCACTTACGAGCATGGTTTACACTTATGTCTCGGATCTAATGCCGTAAAAATCATGACCGTTGAAAAATTCCTCGGTTTGTCGTACACCAAACTGAATAATTCGGAATCAAAGATTGTCTTCTTCGACGGGCCGCCGGATTTCGCTACGGCGGATTCTAGTTTTTTGATTCTAGAGTCTAGGGCGGCATCGGCAGCTACGAGAAGAGACAGTGCTGCGAGGAGGAGGAAGAAGGAAACGGAAAATTGTTTCCGCATTTTGGAAAGGGAAAGGCTTAATCTGTCAATTATCTGGGCCAATGATTTTGTTTGAAGTAACTTTAGGTTCCCAACTGATTTACATTTTATGCGATCACTTCTTTTAATTGCAGTAATGTGTTTAACAGTTGTAAATGTTCATCTGCACCGGTTAATAAACTAAAATCGCTTTTCCCTAACACCTGAAACGCTTTTGCTTTCTGTTTAGATGTTACATGTGGATCCACGACCAACCGATCAGATATCTGTGAGAGTGAAAGAGTATTAAACAAACCGATCGCTCCAATTATCGATATCAAGTACCTGGCTGAAAAGTTGAGCCACCGAAAACCCAGACCTAATAATCTCATTCGCAATTTTTTCAATCTCTCCAGTCCTTTTAGATTGCCACGTTTTAATCACCCGAGTAACCACATCCTCCGGAACAACACCCGCAATCTCCGCAACAGAATCCAACAAAATCGGTTCATTCTCATGTATCGTCGAGGCAGTCTGTAAATACATGATCGCCTTTCGCAAATCTCCACCCGAAACTTCCACCAATGATTTCGCTACTGCTTCATCGCAAATCACACCTTCGCCCCTTGCTACAGTTAAGATCCGGTCCATTACTGAAGTATCATCCAGTGGTTTGAATCGGAATTTGGCGCAACGGGACATTAGTGGGTCGATGATTTTTGAAACGTAGTTGCAAATTAAACAGAATCGGGTGATTTTTGAGTACGTTTCCATGGTTCTACGTAACGCTGATTGCGCTTCTGTCGTCATTGAATCTGCTTCATCGAGTATGATTATTTTATATGGTGGTGACGGATATCCTCTACAAGAAACATAATTTAATCAAATCATTATAGTAAGAGCAAAAAACGAATTTGAGTTTACGGAGCAGATTGGGTGACGGTTGTTTTAGCAAAACTTTTCACTTTTTCACGAATTACGTCTATACCACGTTCGTCTGATGCGTTTAATTCAAGAACTCGAGACTTCATAAACGTAGGACTTTTGAGTGTTGAGATTAAGAGAAAAAGCGATTAATAAACTGACAAGACAAAAAACAGACCGAATTATTTACCCGTATAGTTCGTTTGCCAAGGCGAGAATGGTCGATGTCTTTCCAGTTCCAGGCGGACCATAAAACAGCAAATGTGGAAGCTTGAACGATAGTTAAAAGAACAAAAAATGTAAAATCAAGTGAAGAGAATTACGTTTTTCGACGCGAGGGAGGCTCTGAGGACGTTAACGATATCAGAATGAGAAGAAATATCGTCCATATTTTTTGGCCGGTATTTCTCAACCCACGGCAAATTGGGCGCACTTTCTTCTCTTTGTGTACTGTTCATTCTTGCTGAATGTAATTTATGAAATGGCTCTTGTCAACGCGACTTCATTTTTTATTCAACCACGAGATCCTACCAAAAGTCCAATAAAAAGTAAAACAAAAAACTATAATCATTTCCACCCCTTCAAAAAATGAAATATATGTAACAACGTAAAAATACATGTTTCGAAAATTATTTAATTTTTCAGCAGAGACTCTAATGCTTGGTTAAAATTGAACTGATGTCTACAAATAAAATATTAATATCAAATGACAATAGAATAGCAAATTATTTTACTTTTCCAATGCGTCAACTGCTTGTTCTGAAACAATGTAAAAGAATTTCATCAGCAACCCGTTTAAAGAAAAAAAACATCATCATCTTACCTTTCGTAAATCCCATTCCCATCAATTCTTTGACTTCCTTTAAATCATCATCCTCCGCTTTCGCAGGCTTCGGCGGTCCAAAACTTAACCCTCCAAAAACCGTGTCCAAATCAAACGCACTAGCTCCACCAACTGCTTTAGCACCACCGCCAAACGCATCATCCAATTCGGAACTGAACGCATCCTTCACATTCCCTCCAGCCGGTGGTTGCGAAGACGGTGCGAACGGATCAAACCCGTCGTTAAAAGCGTCAAATGCACTCATTGCTGCCGTGGATCCTTGCGCCGGTGGGAAAGTTGTCGATTTATCAAAGTCCGCAAACGCGTCATCGAAATTAAACGTCCCGTCTGTAATCTGCGTCTTTGACAATACTTCAAACGCTTTATCATCAAACTTTGGTGGAGATTTCGAGGCGGTGTTATCGATAGATTTCAACTCTTCATCAAAATCAACAATTTCTCGAACAGGTGGTGGGTTACTTTCCGTTCCAGACGTTGGTTTTGTTTTATTCTCCAATTTCGGCGAAACGGTCGATGATTTATCATCGATTTTGAACGATGCGACAGTTTTCACTTCGAGCGGTGTCTCGCTTCGTGGGAACCCAGATTCAAAGTCTTCTACGTCCGGGAAGGTTGCTGCAAAGTCGCTTGAGCTCATTTCATTTGTAATTTTTTGGGGTTTTAATTCTTTCGTGTCGACTTCTGGTTTCAACCCCGATAGTGCAGGTGCTGGCGTTGGTGAGGTTGTTCCTGAAATCGGCGATGGGAAAATCGTCGGGTTTGCACTCGAGCTCGTTAGAGATTGCGGACTTGGTTGCTGTGATGCTCCTTCGGTTGGTGTTTTGCTGCGACCAGATGGCGAAACTTGTTTGGATAATTCAAGAATGGAGTTGATTTTGTCCCGTGGAGAGGATTTCGGTGGGGATGTCGTTGAGGAGGATGAGATCGTGTCCGAAAACGGTGTGAATGTGGCCGAAGATGCTTTTGGCATGTTCGTGTTTGAAGGTTTTGTTGATAATGAGGGAATCGGTGGTGGCGGTCCTGATGAAAGCACTGGGTTAGACTCAGCTTTGGTAATCTGTACAGGAGGTGGGGCTGTTTGCAGAATGTTTAGTTGGGATAATGATTCTGCCTTATCTTTCTCCAACTGCATCTTTTCCGATTGCTGTTTCACGGCTTGGTTCGACAAAACTCGAACCTTCTCCTTCTCCTGTTCTACCTGTTGCCGCACTTTCTGACTTTCCAAAAGCAGACCTTGGTAATCTTCTTGCGCCTTTTGCAGTCTCATTTGGTTGATATCAATCAGACTAAGCTGCTTGTTCAATTCTTCCTTCAACTTATCCACCTCCTCGTTCAATCCAGCCGCAGCATCGGTATACTCCTTAATCTGCTGTTGCAGCGCGCCAATTTGAAGATTGTTTTGTTCGCTCTGGGTAACAAGATTCTGCTTCTGGAAAGTTAACGTATCAACAAATCTAGCCGCCTTTGCAACTTCTTCCTTTCCAAGTTCAATCATCTGCTTCTCGCGAATCAACATCGCCTCCCTCTCAGCAACAATCTTTCGTTCCGCTTCCATTACCGCTCGCGTGCTAGAAATCTTTATCGTCATTTCGTGTTTTTGGTCAGTCAGTTGCTTAAGCTCTGCTTCTAAATCAGCCCGTTTCTTTTTCGTTTCTTCGGCTTGAGGTCCGACTGTCGCAAACTGTTTTTCAGCTTCGAGGAGTTCGTTTCGACGTTGTTCGAGTTCTTTTTCTAATTCTTGAAGGTTTCCTCCGGGTGCCAGTGGGTTTGCTGAAATTGAGGACATTAGTGACGTATCCGACAAATATCCAAAAGAACTGCGCGGTGGCTTCAGTATAGAGGCTGAGGATGAAATTTGAGGAACGATTGGAGCTGAAAGGTTGTCCATCAGATTAGGTAAAGATTCGGTTGGTTTTGGGGGATTAGGTGTCAGCAAATCCACAAGATCTTGCATCGGCGTCGAACGTGTGGGTGTGGGAGCTAATGACGGAGGAAGAGTGGATGGAAGTGGTGTACCCCCAATAACTTTCTTTATTAGGAACATCGCGATTGCGAATTCTTCTCTATTAAGTTTCCCGGACTGACTGGTATCTGACAGAGCCCTAAATAATTAGCGTAAAAAACTAAAATCGTTTGAATGATGACAATTTTTAAAATTACCAGATTTCACCTAGTGTTTCGTTAGGTAGTTTGGATTTTGTCATAAAGCCATAAGCCTGTTCACCTTTGAAAATATTAATTTAATTCGTAAAAATCGACATAATCGTGAAAAATCGGAACATACCACTGATAAATCCAGATTTCGTAATATCCAACGTATCAAAATATGTATTATACTGCTTCTTCTCTTCCGCTGATATAACAAACTCATCGGTAACGGTTGGTTTAACTGGCATAGCAGGGGTAGGAACCGGAGCTCGCGCTAGAGTGCTTGAAACTGGTGATGTGAGACTCTCGGGTCCGTTTCCTGCGACAACCGAGTTAAAAAGGGCTGGTGGAATTGATGCAGGAACGGCTGATAACGAGCCCATTTTTATCCGCATTATTAAACTCATCGCGATCATGAATTGATTTAACGTTAATTTTCCTAATCCGTCGCTATCGACCAACGTCCTAAAATAAGAATATTAAAATAAGGTATCGAATTTTTCTCGAGATTCAAGTAAGAAACTTTACCATATTTTCCCCAAAATTTCAATCGACAAACCCGACTTTAAAAACAAATCTCTTGCTGTATCCCCAGTAACCATACCATCAACCGGACTGCATGAATTCCACGCGGCCATATATCGACTTCGTTCTTCGACTGATAACGTAAAATTTGTCGGAGCACCAGTTGATTGTGGTAATATTGCGCCTGTCATTTGCGGAAGCATTGGCATTGGGGGTTGGGAAGAAACTGAACCAGTACGTAAAGCAGGATTAATTGCAGATGCTGGTTGATTAGGTATAACTGGTTTTGAGGGAGATGCGAACCCCTTGTCTTTCTCAAATATTGGAAGTGGTGTATCTTTGAAAATAGAAAGAGTCGAGGGAAATTTCTCAAGTTTAATTTTCAGGCTGTAAATTAGAGGTAAGATATATGTATTTACCAGCGTTTAATTGTGTTAACGTATGTGGTTTCCCAGATTGTGCCAAGGAAATCAATTTCAAAGCTTTGAAGAACGCACCCTGATTTAATACTCCTTTACTTTCCGGATCGACTAAATTCCATATCTAATTTCCACACCAAATCGATTCAACAATTGAATATTTCAAATCATTAGGTTTTGTGAATTTCATACCTCGTTTAAGGTAGGAGGGGGAAGCAAAGACTTTTTCAAAAAATTCACGGCGTCTCCAGTAGTAATTAATCCCATGCCGGAGACATCAGCTTGCTTGAAAAATTCAGCGTAGGCGGAGGCTTCTGTTGCGGTGAGGGGAAGACCGGGTACATATGCCTCTGTGAGGTGAGTTTAGTGATGGGCAATATCAGGACCAAGATTAATGGAGGGAATTACCGGATTTTCCCGAAGATGAAGCCCCGAATGGTGCAAAACTCATTTGTTGGTTTGTTGTGTATGTGTCGTGTAACGGATGTGGCTGCTTTATGTTCTTTGAAAAGATCGCTGTCTGCAACTTTCAATGGAATCAATGAAGTTGAATGTATAGTTCGAATTAGACCTTTGAAGACGATTTATATCATTTTCGATAAAGGGAAGACCAAGTTCTTCTTGGACAGAACTGATAATAGTTTACTGTAGCTCGATTAATTCGTTTATAATGTATTATGCACGGAGATGATATGAACGGAGGATTCATTGAGTCCACAGAAACTGGACCTGAGCGGCTTTCACTGTCATTCACAGAATATTGAGGTTTAAGGGAAAGACTGCATATACAGCAAGAGGAAAAAGGAAAAGTAAAATCATAATAAAAATCACGTAGAGATATGGTGGGAAACAAAGGGTGGTTTGCTTTTTTTTTCATGTAAACGGTCAAAATCAGGAAGTAGAGATGGAAAGATGCGTGAACAGTGTGCTTCAGTTACAAATATAATATATTAATTATTCAGAAGAGATATATTTTGTTATTCGAAGAAGAATAATGAGTGATTCAATATCCAAGAGACATCCGTATCACTGCTGTGGCTGATGAACCTCGAACGAATTCGAAATTCAATTGTCCCTCGACTTTCTCAACTGTCCAGAAAGGGTGAAGCCGGTAAATCTTGTCCGCATTTGAAAATTAGTTGATGCTGATTCAATCTGTAAAGGACGCATCGGAATTCTTGGTGGGAGTGAAGAGTTGGTGTTTTTCGTTGTAACTTTTCGAATGCAATTGATGCCGGCCTTTTCTTTTTCTAAATTTCAGATATACGGGTGCTCCATATTATGCTGCTATATCGGCACTGAAAGTGGTTGGTTACCGTCAATTGTTACGTGCAGAATTTTGCTGAAGTGGATTCAATTTAGGGCGCAGACTTATGTCATGTCTTTTGCGAAACCAGCGCCGCTCCGGTTATAAAAGTAAATTTTTATAAAATGATCTTTTATTCAAATTTCGTTTCTGATTCGGTGTGATAGGGCTATTCTCCCGACTTGATCGTTCATCCTTATCTGAAAACTTTATCGTAAAGTATTCATTACCAGTTATAGCGCTGTTGATTCTGAATTTCTTTTTATCTGGATCTCACTATCTCAGTCATTTCAGCACTCCGCCAACAGAAATCGAAAAAATCGCAATAACATCAAAAATCACATCAATGTTCAACAGACTTCATGTAATGGTGATCGGTCCAGGGCTTTCTCGAGACCAATGCATGCAAGATTGCGCGAAGATAGTAATCGAGAAGGCTAAAGAGTCGAAGTTACCACTAGTAATCGACGCAGTAGGTTTGATAATAAAATCGTTGAATATTGGCATGAATCTGGCGTACTTTTTTTAATCAGGATGGATTATATTTAATCCAACAGGATCCGACTATTATTAAAGATTATAAATTCGCTATATTGACTCCGAACGCAAATGAATTTTCGAGACTTTGTGATGCTCTGGTAAAGAATTATTCATCGTTGTCGATTAATTTTGAAAGGAAAAGAATTTATATATGTATCAGGAAGTTCCATCGAACTTGCCAACTTCTGCACTTTTATTAAGCGAAAAATTGGGAGGGGTGGTTATTTTTCAAAAGGGTCAAACGGATGTGATCGCAAACATGGATTCAAGTAAGAAATTCTGCTACATGGTTATCAGTCTGATCTTGATGTGCTATTTTTTTTGATAGAAATTGAGAACAATACTTCTGGAAGCTACAGGAGATGCGGCGGTCAAGGCGATTTACTTTCGGGGTCACTGGGAACTTTTCTGGCTTGGACATTCAGAAATAAAGATAAATCAAATTTGTAAGTTTTATTTCCAATCACTTGCCTCCGATTCTTTTCTAAGAAAAGAATGAATAATTTAAAACAGACAACCGGAATTCTATTCGGATATGTTATTGGCAGCATACGGAGCATCAGTTTTAACTCGACAATGCAATCTAAGAGCATTTGCAAAACATGGACGATCAATGGCGACAACGGATATGATTAATGAAATCGGACCAGTTTTCAGGGATTTATTTGAATTTTTTTGAATGAGAAAATGTGAAACGCTGAAGTATCGACAATACTTCCGGAAATTTATTGTTTTATTACAAAATAAACAATAATAAAGCGATTGGTTTGCTAGGGTTGTTCTTGCTGGGGAGCCTCTTGGTTATTCGTTGAACCGTTCGCTTGTTTCTCAGATGTGTATCCAAATCGAACTCTCAGGAGTTCATACCTCTTACGATCCTGAAATATCAACAATTAAATAAAAATAAAATAAAAAGAACTCATCAACATACCCTTTTCGACACCGATGGCGTAATTTTTTTAAAAGCGACATCGAAATTCGACTTTTTGATTAATATATCAGCCGCCACAACCTCCGCATCTGCTGTACCTTTGAAAACTGTCTCCTTCAACGCCGCTATCGCCGATTCTCTCACTAAAGCACTCAAATCCGCACCACTGAACCCATCGCATCTCGCATCCCAAGCAATCTCTTGAAGTGAAACGCAAGGACTCAACGGTGACTTCCGCGCCAGGGTGATGAGAATTTCGTGTCGCTCTTGCGGGGTTGGGAGATCGACGTACAATGTTTTGTCTAACCGACCAGGTCTCAACATTGCCGGGTCAACCATATCCGGACGGTTGGTTGCAGCGATAATAAACACTTGCTGACGGGATTGCATTCCGTCAAGCTCAGTTAATAAAGTATTTACTAGTCTAGAAGCCGATTGAGACTATGAGAAGAAGATCAGTTTGTTGATTTTTAGGTTTAATAATAGATAATATACCTCAGAATCGTTACTTCTTGTTGGTGCTAAAGCATCTAATTCATCAAAAAACACGATACACGGTTTGGAGGACTGTGCTCTCGCAAACACTTGCCGAATTGCTCGCTCACTTTCTCCAACATACTAAGAAATATAATTAAGATAAAAAGATTAAAAACACATCTCAAAAACAAAAAATACACCAGCACACCTTGTTGAGAAGCTCTGGTCCTTTAACAGAAATGAAGTTACAATGACTCTCATTTGCAACTGCTTTAGCCAACAGCGTCTTCCCACATCCAGGTGGTCCATACAACAATACTCCCATCGGAGAACTTATTCCAACTCTCTCAAAAACCTCAGGATGCTTGATCGGCTCCACAATAGCCATTCGCAACTCTTGTCGAATTTCAGACAACGCCCCAATATCATCCCACGAGACATCAGGAACCGTCGCAAACCCTTCACGTTTCGCAGAGGGCTGAACAGATTTCAACGCCAAAAGAAAATCTTGGTACGTTATACACAGCGCTTCTAAATCGGATTCTGAAAGTGGCTCGGTTTGGTTTGAAAGAAATCTGGAGATGACGGATTGGTGTGATGGCAACTCGTTTTCGTGGTCTAATTCCATTGAATTCAATTCTGCTTGAGAAAGTGTGGAAAATATCCGTTTTACAGCTACCATTCCCGCTTCTGCTGTTAGTGCGTTCAAATCGGCGCCCACAAATCCAGGCGTGATTTTGGATAAACTTCCAAGATCGAAATCGCCCGAAAGTCTCAACTTTGACGATAACTTTTCCAGTATTTTAAATCGAGCAATCTCATCGGGTACACCCATCGCAATTTCTCTATCAAACCTTCCAGCTCGACGAAGCGCTGGATCCAATGAATCTGGCCGATTAGTTGCCCCAATAATAAGCACGGGTTTGTTATTCGTTTTCTCCAAAGTCAAGTCATCCATACAAGTCAACAATTGGGCAACAATTCTTCGTTCCATTTCCCTCTGCGCCGTTTCCCGTTTTGGTGTGATCGCATCAATCTCATCAATAAACAACAAACAAGGTGCGAGTTCCTTCGCTTCTTCAAATACTTCCCTAATCTTTTTCTCACTTTCTCCAGACATTCCTGAAACAACCGATGGTGCAGATATGTTTAAGAACGGAACATTTGATTCACCTGCGATTGCGTGAGCTATCAACGTTTTACCACAACCTGGTGGTCCGTGCAGCAAGATACCGCGAGGTGGTTGGATTCCAAGATGAAGATAAATCTCTGGGTGTTTAAGCGGCATCGCAATCAATTGCAAGATATCGTCAATGATTTGGTCGACTCCACCGAGATCGCTGAGTTTCGCTGATGGTGTTGGCCATTTTGAGCGTGAAGATTGTTTGGTTTTTTTCGCTTCGGGAAGATTGCCGGATGAAGATGCTTTTGTACGTTTTCGGGATGTGGACGGTGTTTGAGGTTGTTCGGATGCGATATCGGGAGTAGACGGGCTAGTATTTGAGGGATCTTCAGAAGCAAATCCGGATTCTGGTATCGGGGATGGTGCAGGGGATTGTGATTTCATTTGATTGTAGATTTTCTGCATGGATCGGTTGAGATGATTTGTGTCCTGGAAGTCATTCATATGAACAATTTCATTCAAAAAATACAATTATTCTGCGACTGCGACGTACCTTCACTTCCATTAGAGGAACATTTGTATCATCATCGCTGGATTCTTTATCGTAATTATTACTAGACTTCGGTAACGTATCCAAAGCTGGACAATAAATACAAATTAAGCACAATATAGGTATTATAAAAAATAATTGAGTCTTACCGGAAGTAATGGCTCGTTTTAAGTTTCGGTCCGGTTTTCTTTTCAATGATAAATCGGTTTGTTGCAAATACGCGCAAATTGCATCGACGTCGGAATCTGAGTTTTTATCTTTGTTATGCGCTCTGAATTGAATGATCAGCGGTTTGATCTTGTTGACTAATTGCTGTTCGAGTGTCCCCATTTTAAAAAAAAAAGAA
>JADGJK010000051.1:0-80547 GCA_027600645.1 Nowakowskiella sp. JEL0407
TTTTTGATCTTATTCTTATTTTTGTCTCCAAGTCGAGGGTTGCGAAACAGCGGGAATTGTTGGAGAAATTTACGTTAAACAAAAATTAATTCTTTTTCTTTTAGTTTTTAATTGTTTATTATTATTCGGTCGTTGGTATCTTTTTTATTATTTCGAGCAAAAATAAAACATTGAACGATATTTGAAATTTCCTTTAAATGCTTTGAGGAATTCAGATTTCCTCTGAAATGCCGAACTCGAATTCTTGTGATCCAGCGAATAACAATGCATCCAATTCCTCTCGGAAATTTTGCTGTTTTTCAAAGTCATTTGGGTCCCATATCTGATTCAGGGAAACGCTGGGGTATTGGTGAATTGTTACTGCCGAGCTTTTGTGGTTATGTTTTGGATTGAAGATAGTTTGAGAGAGGATATCAGGTTCTGAGGAATAAGGCTGCTGATTATTCATGGGTAACATTTTGTTTGAAGAGCTTGAAGGTGGTGGTTTGGTGATTGGAAAGTTTGATTGTGTAGAATCCGAACGATTTTCTGGGTTATTTGGCAATACTGTTAATTTGAAAGATTTTGAGAGAGTGTGATCTGAAATGTTTTTTAGTGAAGTTATAAAATTTATAATTGAAAAAGTAATAATTTTACTTGCTTCTCCATGGGAATAGTTTGCGATTACTGTTATTTCTTGTTCCGGTTCAATATTTGGAGGGACACCTCTCAATACGTTGTCTTCCCATGAGAGCCATGGAGGCAGAAAAGGTGACGTAAACACAACTTTTGGATCTTAAAATGAAAAATTACTCGTTAAACAAAAACAAAAAATCTTTCGAACAAATCAAAACTAACCTTGAAAATTAGGGTCAACAACAACCGGAGAATACGAATAAACCTCACCAACAACCACAAACTTCTTCGGTTCCTCTCCGCCAATCCGTCGTCCACCACACTCCAAAAAAATCCAATCACCGGTAACCAAATTTTTCTTTGCTTTTACTATCCAAACCATCGCTCCTTTGCTTTTAGCTTTTTTGCCTTCATCGCTGAACCGAGATATGTATTTATGTTGGTTTAGGTATTCTTTGAATTTACGGTCGGGTAGTACCGTTTCGGTGATTCCTGAATGGTGAAAGTGGTCTTGAAGTGAACGAGCAAATGGTTTCATGCGGAATTTGAAAATGTGGTATCCTGTCTCGTAAGATTTGGTGATTTCTCGGTCTGAGTAAGTTACTAATCTGTATGAATGAATAAGATTATCAATTAATCTTTTGTAAAGTGTATGGTGTGGATGTATAACTCACAATTTTTCACCTTGAGAATCAACAGCGTCTAAATCTGAGCAAACTGTACATAAAAATTGTAAAAATAGTTGATCTAATCTTTGGATAGTTTCTGGATCAAACTCCGGCGACTTTTCTTTTGCTTGGCGTTTCTTTGAGCTTGTCTTAAGTCTTTTGTTTGATTCAATGGTATGATTTGAGAGCGATGGAACTTGAAATCCATCGTCTTCATCGGAAACTTCAAATTCACTGTTATTTGATCTTTTTTCTGGAGCTGATTTTGGAGTTGAGGTTGATGGTGATTCAATCACTGGACTGTAAACGGCAGATTCCAGGAATTGAGAGTCTGGGGTGAAGTTGGGTTGAAAAAGCTCAAGCGTAGCAGATTGGGTTTGATCGACGTTATTTGGAGTGAGTGACGATAAATCGGGGAAGCTGATTAAATTCTGATCCTGTGCGAGAATCATTTCCAGAAGATTTGTTAAAATCGGATCATCTTGAACATCTCCGGCCTGAAAAATTTCTTAGGTGGTAAAAAACTCAAATAGACCAACTTTTCTAAATAAATACCAGTAGATCACATTTCAATTTCGATATTAATTTTTCCAGATTTAATAGTTCTACGAGAGCATGATATTTCGATCCCTGTAAATAGTTAGACTGGGCACTCTGAGCGCTGAAAATGAGAGAATCGAAATCGAGCGATAAGGTTGAACACATTGAAAAAATCAGTTTAGATTTTCCGAATAGATCTTTGATGATTATCCAAGATCAGAATATTTAAACAATGGGAAATGGGAAACGATCGAAAAAATCGCGAAAATTTGGTTGACAGGCTGGCTGGTTGCACAGTTTCCAAAAAACCTTTTCCCTTCTTTCCCCCCGTTTAAATTTACAACGAAAAAAAACTGAGAAAAGTTCACACGCTTGATTCCGTTAAAAAAGCAACCAAAAAAGAATTCAGTATTGATATGGTTCAGATCCTTTCGCTTGCTCTCCCTTTTGTTATCTCCGTTTCTGGTGACTTTGTATCTTACTGCCAAGCAAACTTCTTCGAACTCTACACTCGCTCCCGCGCGGACCCTTCTCAATATTGACTCTTTGAACTTTATACTTTTTTGAAAGACTTTTTTAATTACGTTTACCCGAAAACCACTTTATTTCACCGCCATACCCCACGTCAGCAAATCCCATTAATTAGACATTATCTTGAATATCCTGTGTATTGTTTTCTAAATTTGAATGTTTTAAGTTTTGTTGCCCTGGTTTATCAATTCACTTCACCGTTACTTTTAATTTTAACGGTTTTAACCTATCTTAAACCACCTTAGAATTTTTTGAAAGACATTTATTTTTACAATTATTTTTAATTTTTAATACTGAACTTCTATCCTTTGGTCTTTAAACCCCTTTTTATTCTTTGTTAATCAATTTCCCTGCTCTTTTTTTGGATACTTTTTATATTTTAATTTTTTTCTAGTCAACGCTTACTCTTTCAAAAAAAAAACCAAACAGCAATGAGCAACAATTCCTCACCAATCCTAAAACCCGACAACAATTTCGGAAGCCGATCAAGTATCAGCAGTTCACGACCACCGATAAAATCGATTCCATTTTCCCGCGTTATGTCGACTGTGGAGTATAAGAATTTGAGATTTATTATTTTGGATTGTCCTCATGAGAATAATTTGGGTCAATATTTGGAGGTATGCAATTTGGTTGATTTTTTTATTTTTCGTTCATGAGTTATTTTTTTTTAGGAATTTAAGAATCGAGGGGTTACTGATGTTGTCCGCGTTTGTGAACCGACTTATAATACCGCGCTGTTTGAAGAGAATGGGATCAAAGTGCATGATTGGCCGTTTCGAGACGGTGGGGTGCCTCCTCAAAAAATAATAACGTCATGGTTAACTTTATGTGATGAGAAATTTGGTGGGATTAAAGCGAAAGATGATGCAGTAGTTGGAAACGGGCCGGTTATTGTATGTGTGGATGATTGATTTTATTTTTGTGGAAGACTGATACAAGAAATCTTTTATCTAAAAAGGCCGTTCATTGTGTTGCTGGACTTGGACGGGCGCCAATTCTTGTTGCGATGACGTTGATTGAGGCGGGAATGGAGCCGTTGGATACGGTTGAATTTATTAGACGACGAAGACGAGGGGCGTTGAATTCAGTGCAGTTGCAGTATTTGGTGGATACGTATAAGCGGCAGTGGAACAAGAAAGGTGGAAGCAAGCTGAGCTTGTTTGTGAACAAGAGATCAAGTTCACCGGCGCACAGCGTTACCTCGGTTTCGTCAGCGTATAGTGTGAAACATTCAAAATCGATGGAAGTTGAGAAGAGTGTTATGATGGACGGAGAAAAGAGTGGATCAGAGGGGGAGTTGAAGGCAGAAATGGAAGGAGAGAGTGCGGAGGCCGGAGGAGTTTCGTTGTTCGGGAAGATATTTCGGTTTGGTCGAAAGACACAGCCATCACAGCAACCTGTCAGTGCGTCTGGGTGAATCTTCTTTTCTCCCTTTTTTTATAGATTTTTCATTTTTTTAAAGACAATTTTGTTCAGGACTCTATATTTTTTTCTTTTATTCATGAAGTTTGCATGATAGAACTTTGAAATACAGCCTTTCTTCAAGTGTTACTTTCTGGAAAAAAAAAAAGATGGCAACTCAGAATCCAGTTGCCCGGTTTGGAAGAGTTAAAGCGAATTTGAAAATGGGTGTTGTCGGTAAATAGGTTGCAAAATGCTTTCTCGTTGCTTTATCTTTGTTTCATGGTAGGTTTGCCGAATGTTGGGAAATCAAGTTTGTTTAATCTTTTGACTGAACAATCCGCTGCTGCAGGTTCCTATTTTCCATCTATGTATCGCTTTACTGTTAATTGACGATATTTACGTTTTTAGAGAACTTTCCGTTTTGTACTATTGGTGTGCAGAGATAATTTCTTCAGTGGTTGTGTATTTAATGAGAATGTTTCATAGAACCCAACGAAGCACGTTGCCCTGTACCAGATGAAAGATATGATTATCTCTGTAGTTTATGGAAACCGCCATCAACTCAACCTGCTTATCTCTTTGTAACCGACATCGCAGGATTAATCAGAGGTTTTTACTTCGCAATATCATATACTAGCACTTCAATTAATGATAACATACTATAAATAGGTGCTAGTGAAGGTGCCGGTCTTGGAAATGCGTTCTTGTCACACATTCAAGCAGTCGACGGAATTTACCATGTTGTTCGAGTATTCGAAGATACCGAAGTTGTTCACGTTGATGACAGTGTAGACCCAATCCGTGATTTAGAAACGATCCAAAGCGAACTCTGCAAGAAAGATTTAGAAATCGTGAAAAAAGCCGTTGAAGCCGAAAACCAAGCGGTTCGACGCAGTCAAGGGAAGTTCAAATTGTCACCGACCTTCATTAACGCGACAGAAAAGTTGTTAAAGATGTTGGAGAACAATGAACCTGTTCGCGCTGGCGACTGGACTACAGCGGAAGTTGAGATGATTAATGAAAAAATGCGGTTGATTACGACGAAGCCGATTACGTATTTAGCGAATTTGACGAAAGCTGATTATATGCGAAAGAAGAATAAGTGGTTGCCGAAGATCCATGCGTGGATTCAAGCGCACGGTGGAGGTGCGTTAATTCCGTTTTCGGTTGATTATGAGCAGCAGTTGTGGGATACGAAGGATCCGGAAGAGAAGGAGAAGATGCAGAAGGAGTGTGCGTCGGCGTTACCCAAGATTATTACTACTGGGTATAAGGCGTTGAATTTGATTTACTTTTTCACTGCTGGTGAGAAGGAAGTGAGAGCGTGGACAGTGTATAATGGAGCGCTAGCACCAGAAGCAGCATCAGTGATTCATACAGATTTTGCGAAAGCGTTTATTAAAGCGGAAGTTGCGGGATGGGAAGATTTCAAAGAGTTGTGTGGAGGAGCGAAGAGCATGGCGCCGATTAAAGCGGCGGGCAAGTATAGAATTGAAGGAAAATCGTACGTCGTGAAGGATGGAGATATTATTTATTTCCAAATTGGACAATTGACTGCTCCAAAGAAAAAATAGACTCCGTGCTATATCACTGGCACTTTTCATCTGACATGTAGGCGATGAAAGTAACAATAAGAAGATCTATAAGATGACTTAATATCAAGTTTCCGTTGGACTTCAAAATTGCCATCACGACAGGAAACGAAAAGAAGGAACATCTTCGGACGGTCAGTGCACAGGTGGCTTGAATTTTTTTTATTTTTTTTTTTTTGCTATGGGACGGAGCAAGCGAACAAGCGACGTAAATGCAGCCAATGAAGATGCAGAGATGCACGATGATTCTGTTTCTAGAAATACTAAATCTAGTCGCTCTAATCAATCTACCGCTCCAAACGACCAGATAATCGACGAAAGTGCCGTTGGTGAATTTGAGGATGCTTGGGAGGATGAGAATGACGATGAGGGTGAAGTTGTTATCTCGCCTGATTCAGACGACGAGGATGGAGGTGCGCTTTCATTTGTTGCTCATTTTGTTGAATTCAAGTAATTCACTTTGGATTAGATATGGAAGTAGATGACGAAGAAGATGCTGCAGAAGATGAATTCAAAGTAACTTTCTTCATGAATTCGCCTTTTGTTTTTAACGAATCTTCTCTCAATTCCACTGACAAAAAGGTATATTTACCCGGACAAGAACTTCAAGAAGACGAAGAACTGGTCGTCGATCAATCTACATACGACATGTTGCATTCATTAACGGTTGAATGGCCATGTTTGAGTTTTGATATTCTGCGAGACTCTTTGGGTCCATCACGGACAATGTTTCCGCATACTTCCTATGTCGTTGCTGGATCTCAAGCTGATAAACCGAAAGACAATAAGATTTATGTAATGAAAATGTCGCAATTACATAGAACGAAGCATGATAATGGAGGTATGTAAAATATATGCTAGTTCCAATTCTTAACTTTTTAACGTGTTTGTTTGATTTTAGAGGACGAAGATGAAGAAGATGACAATGCGGAAGACCTGGACGATGATCCGGAATTGGAATATAAGGCTATACCGCATTTCGGAGGCGTAAATCGAATTCGGGTATGTGATCTAATCATTGTATTTTCTTTCGAATCGCATCACTCTTTTTTTTTTTTTTTTTGTATCTTGATATTGCAGGCCATGCCTCACACAGACTCACATATAGTCGCATCGTGGGCAGAAACGGGTAAAGTACATATCTGGGACGTATCTCCATTCGTTTCCGCACTGGATTCAACAACCAACGCCGCACCCTCTACAAACATAAAACCGTTATATAACGTCGACCGACACCAAAAGATTGAAGGATACGCACTCGATTGGTCGCCAATAACACCTGGACGACTACTGTCTGGGGATAATGCACGAAAGATATACCTAACGCAACATACGAATTCGGGTGGATTTGTAACAGAGTCACAGCCGTATATTGGTCATGCATCTAGTGTTGAGGATATTCAGTGGTCGAGTAGTGAAGAGAATGTGTTTGTGTCGGCGGGTGCAGACGGGTATTTGAAAGTTTGGGATGTGAGGACGAAGAAGGAGGCAATGTTGAGCGTGCTTGCGCATGATTGTGATGTAAATGTTATTTCATGGCATAGGTTAGTACATTACTTGTTCTTTTTTCGTTTATGTGATGGGTTGGGGGAGAGAGAGGAGATGTGTCGCTCTATACAGAATTTTAGCCGCCAAAGTTGTTTATGGTTTCACATTAGTTTGTGAGATTTTTCAATCATTTTGTGCTATGGCTTTTCTGTTGAGCAAGATTAATTTAAGCTGGCTCCACGCGTGAAAGGTTCTTTAATCAAAACTTTTTGTGCACTTTTATCTGGCTTTACATATTTCTCTTTCCTTTGTTACAAATATTTGTGGGAACGTTTTTTCTAAATGTCGGTTTTTTTAATTTAGAACTCGACAATACTTAATAGCATCCGGATCAGATTCGGGACAATTCAGTATATGGGATCTACGAACCTGGCAATCAAACCCAACCGGAGCACAAAGCGAGCCATCCGCTTCATTCTTATGGCATAAATCAGCAATCACATCAATCGAATGGGCACCACACGACGAATCCATGTTGATCGTGTCTGGAGCCGACGATCAAGTCACTTTATGGGATCTTTCTTTGGAGAGAGATGCAGAAGAAGAAGCGGCCGTACAAGCGCAACAACAGAGTTCTGGAGCTGGAAAGAATGAGTTTGCGGTTCCGGCGCAGTTATTGTTTATTCATCAGGGACAGAAGAATGTGAAGGAAGTGCATTGGCATAGACAAATACCGGGAGTTATATTGACTACTTCGTCTGATGGGTTTAATATTTTCAAAACTATAAATTCGTAATATATATTTTTATTATTTCAAGTTGCTGGTCGATTGTTGAGATTCAGTTGGTCAATGATCTTGCTCTTCTTCCAACGAAGGGCTCGAATCCAAGTTTTGTCGAATAGTGAGCAAATAGTTAATGCATTACCTCTTTAAAAAATATTCCGAATTGAAAGAGTGTGAAAGGAATGTCTGTTGTCAACGTCATCCCTCAGCCACTTGCAAATTGTAAATTCCAAAACATGTTTCTTACTCGATCCGATTACGACCGTGGAGTAAATACCTTCTCCCCAGAAGGCCGACTATTCCAAGTAGAATATGCCCTCGAAGCAATCAAAGTAAACACCTCTCCCCAAACCAACTACAAATTTTGAAAAAGCAATTTACCTCGTGTGTTTTCTTTTTTTTCAAAAGCTTGGTTCGACAGCAGTAGGAATCCAAACATCCGAAGGCGTAGTTCTCGCAGTCGAAAAACGAGTAACCTCAACGTTAATGGAAGCATCGTCGATTGAGAAAATTATTGAAATTGATACGCATTTGGGAACGGCGTTGTCAGGTTTAACTGCTGATGCGAGAACTATAATCGATCATGCGCGAGTTGAGACTCAGGTATTATTTGAATTTTGGGGATTAATTATTTTTTTTTGGTGATCTGAATTTCGGTTTGGTGATTAGAATCATCGATTTACTTATAATGAACAGATGAAGGTTGAGAGTGTTACTCAGGCGGTTTGTGATTTGGCGTTGAGGTTTGGTGAAAGTGCAGACGGTGAAGAAGCAATTATGGTACGCTGCAGTTAAATAGACGTTTAGAATTCGCGGAAAGTTTAACATTTATGTAATTATAGTCGAGACCTTTTGGAGTTGCGTTGTTGATTGCTGGAATTGACGAGAAGGGACCACAATTGTAAATTCACGAAGTTTACAGATAATATTTTTATCTCTGTGATTGATTGCGTTATTTTTATAGATACCATGCAGATCCTTCTGGCACTTTTATGCAATACGACGCGAAAGCCATGGGATCAGGTTCAGAAGGTGCACAGACTGAGTTGCAAGAACAATATCACAAGGTATAACTCATCATTTATTTCTTTATGTTTTTTTATCCTTTTAACTAAAATTCTTTAAAGTCATTGACGTTGAAAGAAGCAGAGACGTTGGCATTGAAAGTATTGAAACAAGTCATGGAAGAGAAATTAAACGCATCGAATGTACAGATTGCGACAGTTACTGCAGCGAAAGGATTTAGAATTCATAGTGAGGAAGAAGTTGCTCCAATTGTAGCAGCGTTGGCGTAATTTCGATTGTATTTTCTGATTAAAAATAATAAAAAGAGGAACATCATAGGAGATTAGGGTTTTAGAGGATATAAAATTAATCTATTGGCATCTATTTTAATAATTAATTTAATCATCAGTTGATTCAGCTGCTGTGAGATGTTGCATCTCCACCATATCGCCCGTTTCTTTCGATTTCCCACCTAATGTGATCTATGCATACAATAAATATTTTCAGATCAAAAAAGAGGAATATAATACATACAGGCTCGAGTTCTTTTCTCATACACAAATACTCTCCACCCATCGCCAAAATCCCCAGCGTCACCGCAAAACAAAACCACCAAAAAAACGACGAAGGGATCGATTGACTATAAAGCGACGTGAATAGTAAATGAAATCCATGGACCGTCGTTGCAAAATCAAGACATAACTTTGCGCGCTCAACTACGAAAAGCATAGATATACAACTACAAAAAAACCAATTATGCTTCAACATGAAATTGCACCCCAGGAAAAGAGAGATCGGAACCTCACCTTACAAACGCATTAAATATAAACGCAAAAAATATCAAAACTCCCAAAACCGTATCCGTCCGTATTTCAGTATGCAATAAAAAGTGATTAATCGTAATTGGCGAACCGGTCACGATTTCCAAGAACAGTATGATGAATGATAGCGAGATATAATACAGTGTTTGCATAGCGACTATTTGGGAAGAGACGAGTAGAGGGTCGAAGCCGGATATTCTGAATGCCGAGTTACGTCGAGGTGCAGGTGGACGGGAAGATCTGGGAGTGTATTTCTTTGCGTTTGCGTAGAAGGTTTGCGGAGAGTGGGAGCTTGAGGAGGCCGTGTTGATGGTCAGCGAATGTGAATTGTTTTGCATGGCGATTGTTGACATCTAGTCGGCGTTTCAAAGGTCGAAATTTACAAATTACATTTCTCGCAAACAAATCATTCTCTATTCAATCTTCTCCGTATTCGAAAATAAATAAATAAAAAGATGCATATCGCAATCGAAGGATGCTGCCACGGCGAGCTGGACAAAATCTACTCGACTCTCCAAACAATGCAAACAAAGCGAAACATCAAAATTGACCTATTAATTATATGCGGTGACTTTCAATCTATTCGAAACGAAGGTGATTTGGATGTAATTGCGTGTCCGCCGAAATTTCGCAGTCAAGGAATCTTTTATCAGTATTACAAGGGTGAGAAGAAGGCCCCGATACCTACAGTTTTTATTGGTGGAAATCATGAAGCGTCGAATTATTTATGGGAATTGTAAGTATTCTGTAAAGAACTGGTTTATTTTGTTCATTGCTAAATTTTGTTACTTTTTTAAAAACAAAGGTATTATGGAGGTTGGATCTGTCCAAATATTTATTATTTGGGATTTGCTGGAGCTATAAATTTTGGTCCGCTGCGAATCGTTGGTCTTTCAGGAATTTTTAAACCGCAGCATTACGAACTTGGTATAATAGCACACTTAGATCTGAATTGTTTTAGGATCTAGTTGATTTCTTCATTCAGGATTTCACGAAACTCAACCATTCAACGATCAGGATTCTCGAAGTATCTACCACATCAGGAAATATATCATTCAGCAACTCGCACTGGTAAAAAAGAATATTCAATAAGTAAATCTTTCGCGATTTTATTCACAAAATCCTTCAGATCCAGGACCCTATCGATGTATTTATTTCTCACGACTGGCCGAAAGGAATCGCAAGGTTTGGAAATACCAGGAAACTGACGCAAACGAAAACGTTTCTCGCTAAAGAAGTACACACTTGAAACATTTAGATTATAAAAAATTAATCTAATGTACACATTTTAGATTTACTCAGACACGTTGGGTAGTCCACCCTCTGAATATTTGTTGAAAAAATTACAACCGTCATACTGGTTTGCCTCTCACCTTCACGTCAAATTTCCAGCGTTATATCCGCATCATGAAACTGAACCGACTGCGAAACCGGCTAAAAATCCTGAAGAGATTGAGATTAATGATGCGGACAGTGATAACGTGCCTGACACTCCCGAACCAATTGACGACACAGAGGACGAGACTACGTTGCCGGTAAAAAAGTATACGAGATTTTTGGCGTTGGATAAATGTCTCCCTCAACGAGATTTCTTGCAGGTTAGATTTTGTTTGATTTATGTGTTTTGAAATTTTGAATTGGTTTTTTTGTTAGGTTATATCCTTGCCTGATAAAGAGGGACCATACGAGTTTGAGTATGATGAAGAATGGATGGCGATTTTAAGGGCAACGGCACAGTACATGACTCTTGGTAGGATGCAACAGCAGCTACCAGATGATGAGACTTTGAAAAAGTAAAATTATCGATTTGTTTTTTGTTTTAATTTTGATTTGATATTCTTTCGTTTAAGGACCGTGGAAATTGAGAAACAATGGGTGAAGGAACACGTCAGTTCTAAACCAAACGGGTTAAAAATTCCGTTAGAGTTTCAAATCACTGCACCGGCGTACGCTCCAGGGATCAACAATAAAACTGATCTAAGTTTGTGAATTTTTTCTTTTTCATCACTGTATTTTCCTAAAAAGCTTTTAAATAGTTCGACCTCACGTCAACCCACAAACAGTGAAATTCTGTGAATTACTATCGATACCAAACAAAATTAATCCGGATGGAGTGGTGACCAATAATCCTGTAGTGAAATTTGAAGCTGTTACGATTCCGTTTTCGAATGAAGTGAGAGAACCTGCGCCAGCTTCAAGTTCCTCGACAGCAGTGGTGAGCTCGTCGACAAAATCGGATGGTGAAAGTGATGGTGAGATTGCTGATGAGGACCAGAATGCGACAACTGAGGTTGAGAAGGAAGAAGAGGGTGAGGAGGAATTGGAAAGTTAAACTTTTTGATGGAAGATATTTATATTGCTTTGTGGTTAACGTTATTTCAACTTGAATACCGAAATGAAATCAATGTAATAAATTTAAGAATTTCACAGCAACTGAAGCTTGAAAGAACAAACTTGTTCAAAAAACGCGTCTTTACCTTCAAAACAGAAAAAATGCTCTCAGAACAATCGAATGGAAGCACAGTTCGTACGCAATTAAGTCCATCGACAGCAGAATTTGCAAATTTGGAGTATGGGTTGCAAATGACATTAAAATCATCCACCGCACGAATTGTTGCTGCATACGCAATCTCCAACCCACATCTTACCATTCAATTTGAGAAGCGATGCAGAGTAATAAAACAATCTCATTGCATCATCAATGATTAAATTTAAATTCTGTTTCATCTTTATTTTGCAGGATATGTTGGTATTAACATCTTGGGTTGATACAGCTCAACTTCATGGAGCGAATAGTGAAGAGGAGGTTATTCGAAGAGGATTTCAATTTACAACAAACAATACCCCTTCGAATGTGGTTTCAGCTTCGACAACATCGAGTTCTGGTGGATCAAATACAGACCAAAATTTGAATTCTGGTGCTGTTGCTGGGACAGCCGGGTCTGGGATGTCGTTTGTTATTGGGAATTCGTTGCGATCTGTTTCTGGTCGTGGTGGTAAGTTGAGAAATATTTATGAAAAGGTAATAAAGGTAAAATGATTAACGATTATTTTTTTTTTTAAAAGCGTCGAAAAGCGCTGTGACCATCTCTCATTCACATCAATCACAAAAGATCGTACATAAAGTGTTGGTTTGTAAAGTGGGGATTGGACGTGCGCATGTTTGTGATGATATGCTGATCGCTGAAAAGGAGATTGTTCCAGAGGGATACGATTCATTTTATTTGAGAGGTATTTCAAAATTCTCTGTTCTATGATAAATTTCTTTTCTCTAAGTACTTTAATTTGAATTTTTCCAAAACAGAACAATCAGTTATAAGTGACGGGAAAACAAATGATTATTTTCACACTTATTTCATCAAAAATCCAGCACAAGTAATTAATGACCGGTTTAATATTTACAAAATCTGACGATTTATATTTTATTTCATTAGATTTTACCTCAATACATCGTACACTACGAATTTGATCCCGTAAAAGAACAAAAATGTCGCGAGGTTCGTCAGATTAAACAAAAATCGAGTTTCAACTCTCAATTAATGTTCTTCTGCTTCGTAGAGAGCGAAATGTGATAACTGCGAACAAGCAGAGGCTACAGTCCATTGCGCTGCCGACGCAGCGAATCTATGTAATAAATGTGACGGTCAACTCCACTCTACGAAACTTTCCAGCAGACATGTTCGAACACCCATTGGAAAGGTATACCAATCATTTTTTTTTTCAAATTCTTCAACCAAAAATGTTAAAATCTTATCTATGTAGGGAGCCGATGTTTTCGGATACTGTAGACATCATCCCGACAAATTATTCGAATTTTTTTGTTCGCAATGTCACATCCCCGTTTGCGTGTACTGTAAAATGGTAGGGAACCACGCCAACGGAGAAGCTGCCAAACATCAACTCGTCAGCGTCACAGAAGCTTACCAATCCGTATTAACTGAATCTCAGACTGTATGTTGTTGGATTGTTTTTCACGACGTTCAATGTAAAGTGCTTACTTTTTAATGCTTTTGTCTAAGCATGACCCAATTTTACAATCGAGAAGAACAGAAATCAACAACCAAATCGCCGCAATACATTCTCGCGGTAAAGCGGTAGAGAAAATGGCCGCTAGCGTCGAAGCTCATATTGAAGAAATGTATCACCGCGCACTTGATCAATTAAAGTCAATTATTCGCAAAAAAGTAATTATTCCCGAACATTTTCTTCAATAAATTATTTTTATTTATAACCAAACTCTTTTCTTTAAAGCATAATATATTAATCGGAGATGAACTCGAATTAAAACGTCAATTAGGAGAAATCGATAGCTTAGAATCATTCGTTTCGTATATGCAATCCGGTGACGCTACGAGTTTCTTATTTAGTTGGGCCAGACAGCAACATTATCGTGCCGAATTACACGATTTTAAGTTTTTCAAGGATACTATTGATGTTCCTTTGGATGTTAAAGTACAAAATTTTCTTGATTTTCCTTTATTGTCATTTCTAAATTCTTAATCTTTCTTTTTCCCCCACGACTATAGGTTACAGGCACAATATCAGTCGTCTCAGATCCAGGACCAGGGCACCACTCCACAAAATCTTCTCCAACAAAAACCACCATGTCTGTTACAAACAACCACCAACAATCATCATACTCGCCTCCATCTCCTTCGCAAAATAGTAACAATAACAATGGTGGGAATGGAAACGGTGGATTGGTATCCGGAATGCAGAAACAGCAATCGTATATGGGACATGGCGGGTTGAGTCGATCTGTTGCGATTATGTCAGGAAACGGAGGGAATCAGCCGTTGGGTCAGAGAGGAAATGAAGAGGTGAATTTATAAACTTATTTTTTGTCTTGGGGGAAATTAATATATCATTCGGCTGCTTTTGTAGGGACTTGGAATGGGTATCCCTAGAAAACTACAAGAACGAACGTTAACAAATCGTACGCAAAGAAGAACATCTGTAAGTACAATTATACTAAATGCTATAATAAACAAATTCCTTATTTTGATCTCTCAATTCAAGGATTTTTTCTCTGAAGCGCTTGGTGCATTTGATACACTTTCAATCCAACATGACGATGATGATGGTGAGTGAACAGTAACAAATAATACAAAAAGTGCAACTACTAATTTTCAACTATAGCATACTCAATTCTTCATGATTAAAAGAATAAACACAAAATAAATCATAAAATCTACTGAAAGTTTATATATTTCTTTTCATTGTTAAAAAAAAAATAAAACTGACATTTGTAAGGGGAGAGAGGTTTATATGAAGGTCTGAAATACATCAATTACGAAAAGGAAGACAGAGAGTAACAAAAAAACATAAAAAAAAAGGAAGAAATAAAAACTTATATCAAAAAAATAAATGAGACCAAAATAATAATAAATTTCCTCAACCCTTTAAAAAACACAAAAACAAACGCTTCATAATTTTTCCTGTTCATGTTTTTTCAATATTTCATTTTTTTTTAAATGGTTGGTAATCCTCGTCTCAACCTTTCATTCCCGTTTCCGAAATTTTCTTTTCCGAGTTTATACTTCATTGTTCGCATAACCGTTTCCAATTGATCTAAAGGAATACCCGCCAACGTAACAAGTGGTTTGCCGTTCGGTCCGACTGCAGGTGGTCGTTGTAACGTTTCTTTCGTTATGGATGGTGAAGTACTACCATTAGCTTCAGGCGCGGAAGTCGATGATGAGGGGGATGTGGGCGTACTAGAAGTGGTAGAAGATTCAGTTGTAGTTCCATTTGTCACCGGTGCCGTCGGTTTGGCTTCCTCAACTTTCGGCATAATCTGCTTCAAGAAGTTTGGCGTAAGCTTAACAGACTCATCACGAATAATGATTCCGGTATCTTTATGGAATTTCTTGGCTGCATCTTTGATATGTTTCGGAATATTCTTCACGATATCTTGCAACTCGGCAAGCGGAACACCGTCCAACGTCAGTCGAACCGCATCGGCCATATCTCTCATCGCCTTCATCGTGTTATTCAGCTGAGCAAACGCAAACGTCGTTAAATCATCGTTCTTCGTTAATTTTCCATACACCAAATCAAATTGCGCGGCGTCAGTTTGTTCATGCGCAATTTTGGCTTGTTCCCAGTCATCATATTGTTTTCGACTTTCCATGGTATTCTCTTTTTTTGGTTCAGGAATACCGAACGGCACAAATTTACCCGGAAATTTCTTCGTTTTTACCAGCGCGATTTCATCAAGAATGTGCTGCTTTAATTGTTCATCAAATCGGTACATGTGTGCTCGCAATACAATCTCTGACTCGGGGAATTTGGCTTCGGCATCTTCTTGTGGTACATCCGTTAGCGTTATCGCACTAGTCCACTCTCTTCCCGGCCACACTTCACACGGCGCCGTTTCCTTCTTTTTATCTTTTTTCTTAGCCGGCGCGCTTGTTTCTTCCGGTTGAGGTTCAGCCGGTGGGATAATTCTGTATCCAACCGTCCACCCTTTTCGAATCATGGTATATATAAATCCACGGGACGTATCCGTCGCCTTCTTACACTTTGTCGTTAATTCCTCAATACTACCTTCAGGCGCTTCCATAAATCCGAGCATTTCTATTAAACAATCGTTTCGGGCGATTGCAATTTCTTCCTCCGTTGGACCTTTTTTTACTTCTTCCTTTTTCGGTTCGGGTCGTTGCACTTTTTTCAACTTCTTTCGCAAGTTTGGGTCTCGTAGTTGCGCCAAGAATGCATTTGGTCCGTCTAAATCGGGTTCTGGTGCTGGTGCCGGTGCGGGAAGTCCTAATCCTCCTGAATTTGCAAATGTTTTATTTAATATTCTTGGAGATACAGTACAAAGCAGTATTTACCTGGCGGTGGTGGTGGACCTGGTGGAGGAGGTGGCCCGAATCCTGTTTTAAAATGTTAGTGTTTTCTTTCAAATTAAACAAATGAAATGATAAAAACCTGGCGGCAAAGGCGGAGGTGGAGGACCAAAGCCTACGGAGTGGACGTCAAAAGAGATAAACCAAGCAAATCATGAGAAAATAGACAAATACCTGGAGGTAAAGGTGGTGGTGGAGGTCCAAATCCTAATCAAACAAAAAAATTTGTAAACAAAAGAATCTTTATCCTTTTAATAAATCACTCACCAGGTGGTAATGGTGGGGGAGGTGGTCCAGCCGAAAATCCTTCAAATACATTGTTATAAATGAGGTTTCAGAGAAAAAAAAAATTCATCGTTCAGTTCATACCTGGAGGCAGTGGAGGTGGAGGAGGACCGGCAGAAAAGCCTGGCGGTAATGGCGGAGGGGGAGGTCCCGCAGAGAATCCCGGTGGAAGAGGTGGAAGAGGTGGTGGTGGTGGGCCAGCCGAAAACCCTATTTCGAAAAAAAAAAACAGAAATCAAATATTCCCGACAAGTAGACAGCGCTATAATCAAACCTGGAGGAAGAGGAGGGGGAGGAGGTCCAGCAGAAAATCCGGGAGGTAAAGGAGGCGGAGGAGGACCGGCAGAGAAACCTGGTGATAAACTCGTGTTAATGAAACACCAATGAAAAAATTTCTAATACAAAGTCACGAACCTGGCGGCAATGGAGGAGGAAGAGGACCCGCAGTAAAGCCTGGCGGTAACGGCGGTGGTGGTGGGCCGGCGGAGAATCCTAGTTCCATTAAAAAAAATTTAACCTCCGAATAAAAATCATCAGTCTGAAATAAGGACGAACCTGGAGGTAATGGAGGTGGAGGAGGGCCAGCAGAGAAGCCTGGCGGTAGAGGTGGTGGTGGTGGTGCGGATAGTCCTATAAACGCAAGATCACATTTTTATTAAACTTCCAATTGAATCGTATTGACGGAAAAATTACAAACCTTGAGGCAATGGAGGAGGTGGAGGAGGCATATTTGAGAATCCTGGTGGTAATGGAGGTGGTGGGGGACCTGCTGAAGTAGTTTGTGGCAATGGGGGAGGGGTGGGTACTATCGGATTAGCTGAGAAACCTGGAGGTAATGGTGGAGGGGGTGGACCGGCCGAAACTTTTGGTGCTGGTGGAGGACTAGGTGGTAATGATGCAGTGAGTTCTAATAAAAGATCGTCAAAGAGTTTTAGTACAAAAAAAAATTGAGTTTTCGAAAATCTGTTCAATTACCTTGGGGTAACGGAGGGGGTGGAGGAGGAAGGAATGCAGTCGTACTCTCAGATAACGCCTTCGGTACTGGCGGAGGTACTGGTGGTCCTGAATTATTTATCAAGTGTCAGTGATCAAAAAAAATTTTCACTTGAGAAACAGTCCGATACCTGGTGCTGGTGGCGGAGAAGATTGCAATGTCGGAATAGGAGGTGGAGGTGGAGCTATTCAAAAAATAAAGTTTGGATGCCATTGAAATGAAAAAATCAGAGATAAATAAACTACCTGAGGTTGTAGTTGGTATTGGGGGTGTGGAATCGGTTGATGATGCATTTAAAGTAACTATTTTTCTAGTTAGCTAAATTCGCTTTTATTAACACGGATTTGATTTTACCTGGCGGAGTAATGGGTGCTGGAGGGGATATCGGCACTTGAGGTGGTTCTGGTTTCGATAATGACAAGTCTTTTAAATGAAATAAATCAACCATACAGGAGACGATTCTAAATGAGCGTTTAATACCTGATGGAATTGGAGGGACTGGAGGAACTGTCTCTGAAACTGCAATCGAATTTTCCACAGAATCCTTCACACTTTCAGTCGATACACTATCGGTTTTAGCTCCTACAACGGGCTGCGGAGGTTCTGCGGCCAGAGCTGATAATGAATTCGATACTGAATTTGATTCAGATGTTGTCGATTCAGTGATGACAGGTAATTCGTTCGACGATGTCTGAGGCGAAACAACCGCACTGGAAGCTTCAACTTCATCATCAGCAACAGAAATAATTTTCGGTAAATTTAATTCATGGGGAGAATTAACGACTTCTGGAGTAGTAGTGACTGATAAATTTGAATTTGTGCGAACGGTCGGCGAAGAGGTGGAAGACGTTGAAGATTTTTTCGTCGATGAGGCTGCATTCGTTCTTCGCGGTGTTCTAGCGGACATGGCTTCTAATTTGCTGGGTTTCACTTTCACTTCTTTCACGAAAAAACTTTTTAATCCCTCTGGTACATTATTCGCTTCGTCATCATTCAACAACAATAAATGCTAACATAGTGGAAAAATGAATTAATTTTGTAATTTAGTATTTGAAATAATTATAGAATATTTACAGCGTGATTGTTGTATATGCTAGCTATTAAATCAGAACTTTCCAGAGTCCCACCATCATTGGTTCGGGCGGTAGATAAAGGGGAGAGTTGACGAGCGGAGGAGAAATGCTTCGTGGCAGCGGTTAAGAGCCAGGCGACAGTGGCGTCGGGAGGACACAGAATCATTGAGGAACCCTCAGAGGTATAAACAAAAACGTACATGGGTTCGGAGGGGAGGTCGATGGCGGTGTCGGACTTTTCTTTCTTTTCTTTCCGGACGGTCCCCTTGGACTTTTCCGTCGCCGTCCGCGGCCGAGACGTGGTCCTCTTGCTTGAAGACATTTCTTATTGGGAAACTTGCTTGTGAAACTGGGCTGTGTAGGAACTGTTTTTTTTTTTACATTGTTTTCTATTGTTTTCACATAGCTGCTTTCTGTCGGAGCCCTGCTTTACTCGCGTATACAAAGAGACAATTGATATCGTTTTCAGTGTAATCAAGATGTGACTACAATAACCGTAGGAAAACAAGTAAATTTACATCGACAAATTGGTGAAGATGAAACAATATTGACTTTTATCGAAGAGCTGCATAACACTTTAAGCCTAAGTCAGCTCTCTTGGAACACGTGCAACGCAGGAATCGTTTGCGAAATTGTAAAGAATCTTCAATTCAATAAAGAAATATGTCTCATCAAAGCACAATTTACAATGGGAAAGTGGTGATACTCACAAGAAGTACATACTTGTTTTATGATGAACTCGATGAGAATTCAACCGCAGATCATTTGGCCCAATTTGGAAAAGGAAGCACAGTTGTGAGGAGTTCATAAGCCACAGGGACGCAAAGCCACAATTAACGCGTATAAAACAAGAATTATATGACAAGAAACGCCATTGAGGTGCAGTTCTGAATACAATCATACAACATCATTTGGCGAGGTGCACCCCACCCTTATCCCGCACCTTGCGCAAGTGTTGGTGCCTTAGTTACAGGGACTTTTGTCTCTGGCGAGGGTATCATTTGTTGTTGCGAGGGCCCGAGGAGTCTGAAAAATTCGTCTCTTGATTGTGGATCTTTTCTCACTTTCTTGCCTGAATCATTCTCCTCTGGGCTGCTCGTTTGCTCTCCCTGTCGACCTTCTGTCGACCAATTTGGTTCCTTGTCGGCTATGCTTTGCACATCATACTTTGGTTCCTTATCGGCGATTAAACTGTATGCTTTGCATCAGTTCTCGTGCTTTGCTTTCTTTTGTAACGCTGCCTTAGAAGGTCTCAAGCCCTTTTGTGAAAAAACTGAGAGCAAAAGAAGCAATTATTCAAATAATTAATAATTAAAACAAACAAAAAATGGTTTTACTCCACATAAAGCATTTAACGGTAAGGTATCGATATTATTGTGCATGAATCAGTTTAAATGTTACGAAATTTCAGTAAATTCACCTTCAAAACGGACAAACGCCTCGCAAAAGAAATGAAACATACAGCAAATAGTATCTTAGATACGTAAATGTCGCTTCACAGTGCTTGTGAGATTACTCCGGACCTCTTTTGAAACTAGATTTTACAAATTTCTCAATATGCGTCAGTTTGCTTTTTTATTATTGTAAAATTTATGCTGATTTCGTGTGCTTCATTAACATTTCATAAACCGCCATCACTGTATACTTACGATTCTCTGCTTCCGGGAACACAATCGATCGTTTTCCATAAAATACCTTTCACAAACGTTAAGCATACAAAATTTTAAAAAAAATAATCATCCGTTCAATAATACCTCATCATCTACTTCTTCCTTCTTTCTTGGTAAACAATGCATAAACTTCCAATCACTCTTCGCACCTCCATCCTTCGCCATCTGTTCGGTAACCTGATACCCTTTAAAATCCCTCAACTTTTTCTCCTTCTCCGATTCCTGACCCATAGAAACCCACGTATCTGTAACAATCACATCGGCATCTTTAACCGCAATCCCGGCATCATGCGTAAACTCTACTTTGCCCTGTCCAGCATTCCCAGAATTCTTTTCCGCGTATTCAACTATATCTTGATCGATATCATATTTCTCTGGGGTTGCGACGGAAAGTGAAATCCCGATTCGTGGGAAAGTTACGAGCATAGAGTTTATAATGTTGTTGGCGTCACCGACCCAAGCGACTTTAAGGTTTGGAAGTAACGGGAGTGGCAACCCTGATGGTGGTTGTTGAGTTAATGCATCGGGATGGTAAACTTGATACATTGTCATCAAATCAGCCAGGATTTGCAAAGGATGGAATTTTGCTGTTAATGCATTAATTACTGGGACCGAAGAGTTTTCAGCGAGTTCCTAATCAGAAACATTTTCAATATAAGTCTAGCAAGAATATGAATGAGTTACTTACAGTAATCTCACTATGCTCACCAACACGCGCCAAAATACAATCAACCATACTGCTAATAACAATACTCGTATCCTTTAGCGCCTCGCCACCACCAATCTGTATATCCTCCTTACTTAAAAACATCGGATGTCCCCCGAAATACGCCCATCCGGATTCACTTGACACACGAGTACGAGTGCTGCGTTTCGCGAAAATCATTGCTAGGGTTTTCCCCGATAACATTTTTCTTTCTGGTATGTCGACAGAGGTTGAAGGGTTTTTTAAGAGTTGCTCAAGTTCGAGGGAGCGACGGACGAGGTAGAGGATTTGCGCGGGTGAGAAATCACGGAGTGTTAGGAAATGTGAGTGTCCCTTGAATGATGGGAGTTGGAAAGTCGGGCGGATTGAGGCGTTGAACGATGTCGTGGAGAAGTTTCTTGATTCTACATTGAATCGGAAAATTATTGGTAATGTTGGTGCCCTGAATGACTTTATCATTTTGTTTTCCAAAAAAATGATTTCTGTCAAGATTAAGATGATGATTCTTCTGCAAATTCCACCTGAACTCTTGCTCCGGATTATTTCGTTTCTACCAAAAGTCAACTCTTGCGTAAACTCCATTTCATCCCTTTCCCAGACATGCAAGCGGCTTTATTCACTGCTATCTCCCTTAATCTTCGACGGGATGACAATCGACGACGAGGCCGACTCCACCATCCAGACGACCGAGTATTCCCAAATAGACATGAAAATCAAATTGCATGCAGCACATCTCACATTATCAGTCCAAAAGTGTTACTGGACATATAAACCCCCTTCGAATTTAACACACTTGAATCTTTACTTACCACCTTCCTTCCCATCCGATCTCGCTATTCCTCTCCTTACGCCAATAAAGCGTTGCACAAGTTTAGAAACGTTAAATCTAAACTACGTCCGGTTCGAGGAAGAACTTTTGAATGTGATGGGGGAAATTTTCATCGAGATCTCGCAATTGCGAAATCTTTCAGTTTCCTTTGTTTTATATACATATCCTGAAGATGTTAGAACTTTTGGTGACGGCTTGAAACGACTTACGAAATTGCGATCGATTTCGTTGAGGTATAAGGTTTACGGATGTTCGGTACACCAGTTTTCGGAGGTACATTTATTCGAATGTTTATCCACTATCAAATCCCTGCAAAAGTTCAGGTTCTGTGGAAGTGCCGGTTACTTCTTTGACGTCCCAACACAACTGGCGTTGGCAAACTTTCTTTCGCGAAGCCAGCTGCGCGATTTGAGAACTGTCGGTTTGAATCTGTCTGATGTGTTAATCGATGCAATACGATCCTGTCATCAGCTGGTCGCGGTAAATTTGGAAGCTACGGTCGCAAAGGACCAAGGCTTGCAGCGATTTTTACAAACAGATGGTTCTCACCGGTTTCCAGAATCTGTTTCGTTTGGTTTTTATCGTACACCTGGTGAAATCGTCCCCGGAGTATATAAATTTACCGGATTGAAATCGCTGTCGATGAAGTTGTTGGCGGTTCCGGCGTTGGTAAATATCATTGAATGTTTGATCGATTGCGATTCGTTGAGTCAGTTGAGTTTACGTGATATTGCAGAATTCGATAATTCTGTTCTTTTGGCACTTGCCAAGCTTGTTGAACTTTCGACATCGATTCGAACTTTGGAGTTTTATTTTGGATTTGGTAGTTGTCAGGAGTTATGCGACGCTATTATAAATAGTAAAACCCTGAGAGTGCTGAAATTAAGGAGCGAGAGTGTTGTGGAACTTGTTATGAATACGAAACCATTACTACAGCGGAATACTTTTTTGAAAGAACTTTGTTTGGGGTTCAATAAGTGGACGGGATTTGATTTATCGGAGATTAATTTTATTGGATCGGTTAGACGAATTAGGCTGTCTCGGTGTGAAGTTCACATTTATCCAGATCACGGAGGATGTGGTTCTAAACCGGTTGTTGAATTGACAGAGACCATTTATGATGAAAGTGCATTGCAGAATGCATTCACGAGATGGCAGAATGGTGATTTTTTAATTGAACGAATTGTAGTGAGCGATGCGATGACAAAGAAGCAAATGTCGAAGTTTAAAGAAACATTTTATGAATGGTTTGATAAAGGTGTCGAGTTCGGGGTGCAAAATGGGTGTATGTGTTTGTGGTTTCAACAAGATCGGATAGCTCAAAAAATATTAGAATGATATTATTAAGAAATATATACAAAACAAAAAGATCATATAAGTTTGTAATTTAATTCTCCGCTTTTTCATTGATTATCGATTGCCGCCGCATTTGTTCTGTTTCCAGACAGGTATGATTACATCCAGTTGGACAGGTATTGCTTTCCAGAAACCATTCTTAACAAAGAAATAATCGCCCGATGTTAATACAGAGAACCGCAAATTGATAAAGTACAACGTTACCATTTAAACATTCGGAGTGTCCACCATGAAAACATCCTGCACAAAAAACAAACACTCCCTCAACCGTCTCATTACTATTTCAAAGAACAATATCCAATTAAAAAATTTATCCTCAAAACCCCCACTCAAAATACAAAAAACATACCAATACGAACAAACAACATCCACCCTTTTACACTTTGTACAAACCCACTTGGAATTCTCCATCTCATGTTGCCGCCAACAATCACTGCACGCCGTATCAATAAACGTCGACGTCTGGTTCTTCATTCGTATAGTTTCATACGGCGATGATCGAATCACGTTGGTCGCAGGGATCCAGAGTTGGCATCGGTGGAGTAAATCTATGTATGCACAGTACCATTGTACTTCTCGATCTTCGGATATCGTTATTTGGTTTCGAAGGACGGATATCATCGTTACGCACATTTGTACATTTCCCTAAAAACCAACACACACCATAAAAAACGAAATTTTAAAAAAAAAAATGAATAAATAAAAACTCACCTCTTCCGAATAATAATCCAATACATCATAAATAACCTTCCAAGGATTCCAATTTACACTCTCTACATCTTTTAAATTCATTTCACTCCTCGGCCCACTACCACTACCACCTTTCTCCTCACCAACCTCACCACCACCACCAACCACTTCCCCGAAAAACCGTTCATCCTTCCCACTCAACCGCGAAACATGTTTCCGCATCTGCATCTCCCGATACCCCTCCTGTTTCTCAAACAACCTCAAATTCTCAATCCCAAACGAATTCAACGAATCCGCATACACAACCTCCTCCTCACTATCATCCTCACCATCACCATCAACATCCACCCGCCCAACTCCACTAATTCCACCAAAACTCGATTCACTTAATTTCCTTCCAAACTGTCGCACCGGCGGCGTCCCATCATCTTCAACATCCGCATCATTCTCATCAAAAAACTCTTTTCCCTCATTAACATTCCCACCATCCCTTTTCCTCACACTCGTTCCATCCCGTTGCCTCACCCCACCACCAAAATTTCCCAACCCCATCTGCTGTTGATTCGGGTACGGGTACGGTTGCACGACCGAAACCGGTGAATCTAATTGTTCACTTCCCCGCTCAAAAAAATCATCGCCCGATTCGGCTGAGAAAATATCCCACGGGTTATTGTAATTATTATAATTACTTCCACTTGGTGTAGCCGATACGAAATTTGTGAAATATTCGTGTTGTGTGTGGTGTGGGTTTGGTAAACTGATAAATTGTTGCGATGGGGTATTGAAATTTGATGGACCGGAAATTGGTGACAGTACTGATTCTTTGGGTGTGTTTGGGATATCTATATTTGTCGTAATCTTCATTTCCGCCACTTCCGTTTCTTTACTTATCGCTGACATTGTCTTTGGTGATGGTATCGCATTTGATGTATGTGCAGTTGTTATTGAATCATGATGTAAATACTCTAATTCATTTTGCGCGGAAACCGCCGAATTGTTAGATTCCGTCGTGAAATACGATAAATTCGGCATCACCGTTGTTGATAACGACTCGAATTGTGGAGTTGGGGAGGTTGATGGTGGCGTGAATGTAGGTTTTTTGGTGTCGGGTGAGCAGAGTAGCGAGAGGATATTCCAGGTTTGTGCGGTGCGGTATTCGGATGCTTCCATTGCAATCTATAATTTTGGGGGGAGAGCAAATTGATTAGATTCATTTGATATATAACTTTTTTTTTTTTTTTAAATAAAAGTGGTGTTAATGAGACCTGGTAATTGAATTCACAGGAACGTTGTGGATCCGAAAAATCAAGTGAATAATTCTCCGCCAAAAACGCAAACGACTGGAAATTAAATGTATTCGTCGTAACTGATCCGCTTTGCTGGTTACTCCTAAACATCTTAATTTTCGGTTCCTAAACCAAAAAAACAAAGAAGAAACATACGTTAAACACCCAACAATAAAACAAACAAAAAACACTCCAATTCCAAAGAAATTTACAATCTCTAAATACGAATTCAAAATCTCCACATCATCACTCCTCTCCTCTTCACTCCCACTCTTCTCATCATCACTAACAACAAGCTTCCCACCATGAACAACTAACCCCCAATACAAAAACGGAATCTCCCACCCAACCCTCTGAACCCTCGGAGTCTTCTCTTCATTCCCGAAATGAAACCGAGGGACTTCCGGCGAATTCACTTCATAATCTCGTGTTCCCACTGCGAATGTCAACTGCCCGAATGTGTTGATGGCGGAAACAGAGGTAGGTGTATGTGAAAGCGGTGCGTGGAGTTTGGAAATTGAAGTAGATGTAAAGTGTTTGTCTTTTGAACAAGACCATAATTTTGAATTCGATTGCCATAATATCCCTACACACACGTATAACATAGTAAATAAATATATATATATATATAAAATTAACAATTTTTTCCACTTTGAAAAAAAGGATCTATAGTACATACCAGTCGTAACATCATCATGCTCATCAATACAATACTCTGGTACATTTCTTCGTCTCAAATCCCACACATAAACTTTGCCATCACCCGCAACCGACGAACTAGCAATCTGATACACCGTCTTCCCACCTTTACCCTCACCTCCATCGGGTCCTTCGGGTCTCCACCGTAAATTACTTACACAATCTATCGCTTGGAAATTATACGCGGCGGTATTATTATCCGTCGCCATATCCCAAACTCGAATAATTCGGTCGCGACCGCCGGATACGAGGTATTTACCCGTAGAGTGCCAGTCGACGGATAAAACGAGGCCGTTGTGGGCGCTCCATTTTGTGATGTAGCCGGATGTATATCTTATATCCCACGTCTAAAAAATCAGAGAGTTAAACGAGCAATACCAATAAACAAAAACAAGGGGGAAAAAAACAGTAGATAAAAGATGGAAGTTATATACCTGAATGACACCATTATCAAAAGCCGACGCTAATTCATAAGAATTCACAGGATTAAACACAATATCCCGTACACTTTCTCCCATTCCGGGTAACGAATGCTTTGCGGATTTTTTCGTTCGGATGTCCCAGATTTTCATCGAGTGGTCTTGGCTTGCGCTTATTAGGAGTGGGATGAGAGGGTGGAACAGGATTCGGTGGACTGCTTGGTTATGTTCTTTCATTATTCTGTCTACGACAAAAGTATTAGAATGGGGGGTAAATAGATTTGCGGGGATGAAAAGGTTGTGTTGAGTTACCTAGCCTGTTTGATGCGCGGTTGAGGTCCCAGAGGGAGATTGGACCTAGATTTGATGCGGTTGCTATTATGTTTGGTATGACTAGATCAGGAAGTTAACGTTTAAACAAATGATTTGGAAAAAAAAATAGAAATGTATTACATGCGTTGCCCCATTTCACGTCAGTGATGGCAGTATTGTTGTTTCTATGACTAGAACTCATTAAATTCAGAGATTCCTGAACCCTCGACCTGGAAATCTTTAATATCTGCAACACTAAAAAAAAAATCAATAAGCAATAATTCCTCTTCCAAACAAATACAAGTGAGTATATATACCATTCAATCCAGCAACAATTGCCCGTTCACCATCCGGCGAGGCCGACATAGCGGTCAACGCACCACCCGTTCTATACTTTACAGCCGGCACAAAACTACTTTTTACATCCTGATTCGGACTTGGAGAATTGATCGCACTCCCGACTAACTCGTCACCGAAATCCGGTTTTCCAACATACACAGAATCCAAATTCAAACGCATTCCGTTGGAGAGCATATTCTTTGGGTCTTCGTGGAAATGACGTAGAGGGACATCGGGGAGAGGGATGAAGGGGGAGTAGTTGGCAAGCATGAAGTGGGATTTTGAGAGGGAACGGGAGATGTTGGTAGGGAGCGTGGTGGTGGGAGACAGAAGAGCAGCGAGACCGCGGGAGGCAGAGTGTGGTATGGAGGTCTGCGAGTGGATGTGACGCAGGGAGAGGGAGGTCAGCGCGCCATCCTGTTCAGGAGCACTGGTGTTGGTGGGGGCTGGGAAGAAGGCCGACTGGACGCGCTGTGGAGCTGGCTGAGACGAGGAAGAAGACGGGGGGCCTGACCCCGAGGATGGCGGTTTCTGCAAAAGGCGGCGGCGTGTGGGCTTCGTGTCCATGCACTCAAAAGCCAATACTTGCTGGAAATGGCGTCTTGTTCGGTTCTGTTTTTTGCGTCGGCGAGGGATGCCACGGGGACAGACTCAACATCAATCTCCTTTAATAACCCTGCGTCTCTGGCCGACATTGCGTGTATGTTGGTGGTGGAATATCCTTCCTTGAAAAAAGTCCTGGCTTCCGCAATGTTGGCCGTGAACGACGAATATGTAGATCGTGACATGTGGTTTCCCGCCTACTCCGCTATGCTGGAAAGTAAGAGTGGTCCTGCTGATATTAAAGTTGGTGAGAAACGGTTTGAGGTGAAGGACGGAAATGAAATTGCTGTAATCCCTCCGGTTTCTGGTGGATAGAGAGCTATGATTATTGAGTTGAATCGGCAAGTTACTTAACGGTGGATTTAATGGAATTTTATTCTCGTCGTAAATTGCATTCGGCAAAGAATTGACCACTCTTTTGGGAACAGACTTTACCACACCCCCAGGCGTCAAATTATTTATGATAAACCACGCATCTTCTTTTTCTTCTTTATTAAAAACACTGCTGTTTGGATAACTTTCTGCCATTGTTTTCGCCATATCACAAAATTAAAATGCGCAAAGTGTATGAATTCACTGAAATCGATCGAGCGCCCATTCCTGCCATCCAGGCCTCTCCAGATTCATTCTCTCCTACCCCCTCTATAATCATCGATTACGGCTCTCTCTTATGTCGCGCCGGTTTCAATTGTTTTGCCGATCCAAAACGTATACCCAACGAACAATTTCTTTTTTTTAAAAAAAAATATCTCATTTACATTGTTCTTTTTATGCTTTTTTGAAAACAGTCCAATTCGAAACAATCTCGGGAAAATCCCGCGACAAAGAAACGCTAGTCGGAAACGAAATACATTATGCAGGCGTTTACTCGACTTGCAAAACTGCGTTTGATGAAAGTGGGATAATAACCAACGCTGAAGTTTTGGTAAAAAAAAACATTTACTGTTCCAGTCGAAATTTAAAAATTCTAATTTATTTATTACTTTCTTTTTTCAAAATTGTGAATAGGAAAATTCATTGGATTATATATTCCATAAACTAAATATTCAAGACGATCATATATGCTTTCCTATAGTCATGACAGAACCACTCTGCAACACGAAATTCTCTCGCAAACGTAAAAAAAATCCGCCCACATCCTTTCTATTTTCTAACCATTTTTTTTTGTAAAAAAACACATATCATTACAGTGGCATCTGAACTCATGTTCGAAGTCTACAACGCTTCCTCACTCTGTTTCGGAATCGACTCGGCATTCAGTTTTTACGAAAACCAACACTCAATGGATCTACAAAATTTATCTGGATTGGTGATTAATGGTGGTCATTTATCTACGCAGATTGTACCGATAATTGACGGGAATATATACTTTGAAGGGTGTAAACGGTAAACTGAAGTATTCAAATATTTGGATCGTATGTTGGAATTTTGTTTGTTTTTTTTTTTGGGTAGGATATCGTATGGTGGGTACCAAATGGCAGATTATATGTTGAATCTTGTTCAACACAAGTATCCGACGTTTCCGCATCGACTTACTACTTCTCATACAATGGTAAAATGTTCCACGAAATGTTTTTTTGATTAATCCCCCCTCCCTATTCTGTTTTACTAATCACATATTTTTTCTAGTCATTTGTTCAAAATCACGCTAAAGTTTCATCAAATTATATTGAAGATTTACGAGACTTGGCGTCTAATAAGTCGATCATTGATGCGGAAACACATGTTATTCAGTTTCCTTATGACTCTGTAAATTTTTGAGAGTTGAATTTTTTCGTTTTATTTTTTTATTTAAAACGTTTGTTTTTTTTGTTTTTAATGTAGCAAAACTTTCAAGAGTTGGAAGAAAAACATCGGAAACGTGTTGAGAGTGGGAAACGGTTACAAGAATACGCTGCTTTAAAACGTGCACAACGGGTAAGCAGCACTTGCATTTTTATGTTTTTTGTGGTTTTTTTTTTATACTTTTTTTATATTCTAGCTACAAGAAAAAGAATCAAAAGTCGCTGATATTTTACTATTGAAAGAAGAACGATCTAGTATGACTGTGACTGAATACAAGGTATTACAGTTAACTCGAAGCGCTGCTAAAGAATGTAAACCTAAAAAATCCTTTTTTTTTTTGTGTTTATTTTTCAGAGTCGGTTGGAGAAAATGAGCATCACCGGAGATTTAGACGAAGAAATCCAAAAACTTGAAAAATCCATCGAAAAAGCACGCAACAAAGCACTTGGAATCCAATCCGCCGAACCAGTCAAGGTAACAATGCACCTCAATTTGAGAAACAAATTACTATTATTTTTTTTTTATTTATAAAATTATGTTGTGTTTTTTTGCATGGTGGTGTGATAGGAAACCCCCGTATTTGATTTACTGGATATACCCGAGACGGAATTAACCGAACAACAAATTAAACAGAAACGAATACAAAAGATGATGAAGGGGAGTATGGCTGTTCGTGAAAAAATGAAGAGGAATAAAGAGGAACAAAAACGGAGAGATGTGAGTCGTGGCTTTCTGATGTTTTTGAGGATTTTGTGTTTAGATAGAGGTTCTTGTTTGTTTTTTTTTAGGATGAGATTAAGAGGAAAGATGAAGAATTACGGAATACGGATTTGAAGAAGTGGTTGATGATAACAAAGAAAAAACGCGAGGTAAATTCTACTTTCCCAGTTTTCTTTTTTTATTTCTTTCCTATTCACCACAACCTTCTGTTCGGTTTTAGGATCTAGCATCAAAACTTAAATCAAAAGTTCAATTAAAACAACAACTCTCTGATCGTCGGAGTGCCGCATCGTTTCTTCGCAGAAAAACTATCGCCTCTTTAGCCGGTGATGATGATTCAGCCGTAAAAGGGCGAACGCGGCAAACCAGATCGGGCAGCAGCAGTACTAGTAGTAAACCAAAGGAATCGCAAGGTATAGCGTTAACACCCGAACCAAAACGGAAACGAAAAAAAGCGGAGACGGATGATTTTGGAGCTGATGATGAGGATTGGGATGTATACAGAGAAATAGTATGTAATTTTTCTTCTTAATGTTTATTTCCATGCGAGAAATGATGTATTTATATTTCATTTTATTTTATTTTTTTTTTTCTGTGTGGCAGTCACGAGACGATGAATCAGACGACGACACCCAAGACGCGTCAGAAATATACGAGCTCGACACCTTAATCTCGCAATACGATCCATCCTACATCCCCACCGCGATCCCGGGATCCAACAGCGACTCATTACTCCAATACCTCTCTTCCAACCCGTCAAAACCCAACGTGGATTTGGACGCGAATAAAACTTTAGCGGAAATTGCTGCGCAAGGGGAGTATGAAGCAGCTAGTGAGATGCAGATACATTTAAATGTGGAGAGGAAGAGGGTTACGGAGGTGTTGTTTCAGCCGGGAATTATTGGGATTGAACAGGCGGGGGTTGTGGAGTTGGTTAAGGATTTGTTTGCGAGGGTTGAAACGGGAGTTGGTGTGAGTTTGGCGAAGGTTTGTTGAATACTTTTTATTTTTTTTTGTGAGGTGATTTGAAGATTTGTTTGATGTGTTTGGTGGGGGTTTTTTTATAGAATATTTGTATTACCGGAGGGTTATCTAAACTCCCGGGAATCCAAGAACGTATATTTAAAGATATCACGAGTATTCGACCGTACGGGAGTATAGTTAACGTATACCAAGCCAAAGATCCGATCAATGATGCATGGAAGGGCGCGAGAAAGTGGACGATGTTAGATCAAGTTGGGAAGTATTTTGTTACAAGGGCGGAGTATGAGGAGTTTGGAGGGGAGTATTTGAAGGAACATGGGTTTGGGAATCTGTGTGGACGTGTGTCGGGAAGAGGTGTGGGTGATGAGGAGGTTTGAGATTGTTTTTTTTTTCTTGTATTATTAATAAATGTGTTGATGTGAATAAAATTTGGGTTGTTGGGAGTACTTTTTTTGATTATCGTGATTGTATCGTGATAACCAGCCTCAGTTGCCACATCACATTATGTCGGTTCTTGAGAAACTTATCGATAACCAGAAAAAAGTAATAGAATACAATGAAAAGGATCCCGCGACTTTTATTTCTATAGCTTCATTGGATGACATTAAATCTCAAGTATCAAACGCGCAAGCTGCAAAGAATTCACCATTGTATGGGTTAACGCTGGCTGTTAAAGGTAAAATTATCTGAATTCACTTGAAATTATGTGTATTCATTCATTTTTTTAATACTCTCAGATAATATTGATGTGAAAGGATTCAACACTACCGCTGCCTGTCCGAAATTTGCATATACTCCGACAGATAATGCATACGTCGTTTCAAAACTGTCTTCCGCGGGAATGATAATTATCGGAAAAACTAATCTTGTACGTTTCCTCCAATTTACCCCTTCCTTTGAAACATTTTTTGAATTTCTATAAACAGGACCAATTCGCAACTGGGCTCGTCGGAACTCGATCACCATACGGAACACCCAAAAACCCCATCCACCCACTCCATATTCCAGGCGGATCATCCAGCGGATCAGCAGTAGCAGTATCATCCCACCTCTGCGACGCATCCCTCGGAACCGATACAGCCGGCAGCGGCCGTGTCCCCGCCGCATTCCAATCAATAATCGGTATAAAACCTACCCGAGGACTTTTATCCACCGCCGGCGTATTCCCGGCGTGTAAATCACTCGACTGTGTGTCGGTTTTTGCTCGGGATATGAAAATTGGTCGGATGGTGTTTAATGCTGCGAGGGGGTTTAATAGGGATGATGAGTTTAGTAGAGTTGTTGGTAAGCGAGGATTGAGAAAGAGTAAATTGGTGGTTTTAGGTGTACCGAAATTGGATTCGGTGCAGGATCATTGGTTTGGTGATAAACTTCACCAAGAGGCGTATTACGGGTTTGTTAAACGGGTATCAAAGATCAAGGGTGTGAAAATAGTTCCAGTTGATGTTTCCCCGTATTTGAAAGCTGCGAAATTGTTGTATGAAGGACCGTGGGTTGCCGAGCGGTTTGCAGTTTTGGCCGAGTTTTTGAAAAGCAATGGTGGTGATGTTTTGCCCGTTACGAAAAGTATTGTGCTGAACGGTAATAAATATACAGCGGTTGATGTGTTCCAGGCGATGTACACGTTGCAGAAATTGAAGAGACAGGCAGAGTTTGAATGGGAAAAGATGGATTTTATGGTTGTACCCACGACTCCGACGATTCACACTCTGGATGAGGTTGAGAAGGATAACGTTGGATGTAATACGCGGTTGGGAACGTATACGAATTTTTGTAATTTACTGGATTTGTGTGCAATTGCGATTCCGGCTGTGAAGCGACGTGATGGGTTGAGTATGGGTATTACGTTGTATGGAAAAGCGGGTGCAGATGATGTTTTGATGGATTTTGCTGAAAGGGTTTTAAACGAAGGAAATGTTAAAAAGCACAAATTATGAGAAGAGAGTAAAATAGACAAGACTTGCATTTGCTCGCCTTTGCAGGCAGATTATTGAATACAGTTTAAAAGAGTTAATAGCACTTACTGAGTTTAAAGTATCTTATAAAACTTGACCAATATGAGCGCTGATCACACAATTAACTCATACAACATAGAAATCTATTACTACTTTTTGTAAACTAGATCGGTCTTGGCGCAGGCAAATATTCATTTCCTGGATTATTATACTGCGGATACTGCGGAGCATAGCTATTGTTATTCGACGGATTCTGAATATAACTGTTTTCCGGTGGAGGCGGAAAACTATTCGGCGCTGACGATTTCTGTTGCGACGCATAAACAGGCGGAGGGGCAGAATACATCGCACCAGTATTATTCGCACTAGGTCGAGAATCGTTGCTGTACGAGTACTGCTGGTTAGATTTTACGTTAATTTGAGCGATTACGATTGTTGCGTCGGTTGCTAGCAACTGTTTTCTTCTTCTATAGATGATTACGAATATAACAATCACTGCGATAAAGATTGTTGCGGCAACGCATGAGATGATAATTACGGGGACACTTAATGCACCTGCAGCAGAAGAAGTTGAAACAGGGGTGGGAGATTTCACACTTGAATTTCCGGAAGATGAAGCTGGTGATGATGTTGCGCCTGGTGCTGGAGAAGAGTTTGGAAGTACAGCGGGAGATGGATTATTGAATCCGGATTCGCAGCCGTTCACTGTGCAAACCCAGTGAGGGAGGCAAACACCAAATGTTTTGTCGTAAGAACAACACTTGAATAACTGTTAGATTATGGTAGAGAATTATATGTGAAAAAGAAATTTACCGTTGAACCGACGCTGTTGCATTGAAAGACGGAACTGACGCCGGGACAAAAGATTGGATTTGCAGAATCACAGGGTGGCGGTGACATCGGTGCGACTGTGCGACGTGATACTGGGGCTGGAAATTTATGTGAAGCATTGGGAATAATTTGTAATCAAAGAATTCCCAAGTGACAGTTACGCATTTTTAATTTTTTCACAAGTAATTGTTGAATCTTTTATGGCGGAATTGGAGAAAATTGCTGTCTAGCAAATTTTGCTCTTTCAGATCGAGAAGATGAGAAGACAAATGCTGAATCGTAATCTTTCACAGTACCAGCAATTTGATATTTCCCAATCTCATGATAATCTTTTGAGTGATGCCTAATGGATAAGAAACGTGGAGTGACATTTTGTGAATCCATATTTACCACATAGGATTTAGATAAACCTTAATTTATTAAATATCCCAAAAAGTATGATAAATATCAGTCATCCCTCGGCTTTTACTCATTCATTCCTGTGGCATGGACCCTTCAGTTACGTCGTCTGTAACTGGAAAGATTGTTTCTTCGACTTCTTCTGACGGCTGATTGCGTCGAAATTCATTGTATGCCGTGAGATTCTTTTTAAAATTTTTCATCGTCTGCATGCGCAAAAACAAAAATAAGCGCCAGTGAAATGAATTAATGTTGCAAATTTAGTCGTCGAAAAAAGGTATTTAACTGTCTTGATTGATCGATCTCAAGTCTCTGCTTATCATCCGGATGAAGCTTTACAAGCTTCACAAATGTGCGGTTAAATTGGTTATAGAGGTACTGCGGATCAAACTCATCATCCCCAGTCCCATACAGCAACACCAACTGAAGGGATTTAAAGTACTGCGGGTATCAAACAGCTTGTACAAGGCTTTATAGTTCATTTTAGTTTGCGTTAAGAAAAAGGGTAACGTGGCAAATTCTGGCCAAGTTCGTCAAAAATAACTTACCCAAAATTGAATGTCATATTGACATCCTGTAAAGTTTCAAATATAATCATCCCCCATGTATTTAATGAATCTCCAAGTTCAATTTTTTAATCAATTGAAATAGTTGCATTTGCTTCACTTTGTTCATCTGCAGTGGAATATTCAAATTCAAAATTAAACTTTAGTACATCAGGAAATCCGGAAGCCCCCAAAAAAATTGCGATTTTGCAAAAATAATTGCCAATCGCAATTATTTTTGAACTTACGATCATAATGGAGACTAGATCCGATTATAATGGGATCTAGTCCCAATTATAATTGCTGAAATCCAAAATAATATGTAAATATAATGGTTGATAATATATGTTTTTTGACCTCATCATGCACTTCGGATACTGAAATTTTGAAGATTTGAAGAGTAAGATTATATATTAGCATTTCAAAACAACAAAAAATCAAAAATCGTCCACTGCATTGTGGGCACGCTGCTTTAAATCACAGATATCGATGGAAGTTGGATGAACAACGCTTTGTTTCTTGCGTGGACGAGCTTGCAAAATCGGAGAAAACGTGTTGCAAATACAATCCCACATCGGATGACCATTATTCATAGCTTTCGTGAGTTTAACAATCAAATTCGAATAGTACTATTAAGAAAGAACGTTAATATGTGTGCTAACTATGAAAAAAATACACTGTTTACAGCAGCTAAACCAAATCCAAAATCGATTCCACCGAAGATAGAAAATACAATCATGTACACACCCGCAATTATCTCAGGGGTAGGTTCATCCAGGTCAATTCGAAGATAACCAGTTTTAAAAAATCTCTCTACTACTGCATATATAAAAGGGCTTTGAAAAAGCCCTTCTTTCGAGACCTCATCATTTTCATCTGTATCAATCATTCCCGTTGCAATATTTATGTCCCTATGAGCAAACCTATATCAAAAAACAACGAAAAAAAAAAATAAAAAAAATTCAACATTTAAGATAAATTAATGTTATATAAATATAAAATCAAACCGTCGAACTCCATTAATTCCATCAATCTTACTCCACAGTGCCTGTACTAATTCAGAGGTTTTTTTTTGAGAACCAAAAGGTAGTGTCGGGTTTTCATTTAACCATTTCTCATTCCATCGGTTGGGTGATCGTTGGACAGGTATACCAGAGATCAAGTTGCCCCATTTGGCTCGAAGAGTTTCGAATGCCTTCTGTTTCCACTCTGACCGTATTTGGCGTGGTAGTTTCGAAATCTGCAATTGAGAATGTTATATTAGGTGTTTGTTTTGGAAACAGATGCGCAAATACCTCTCTACTGTCCAAAATAATCCTCAAAGCAGAGTCCGAGTATCTTTTGTATCTTTCCTCCTTTCGCGTATCGTTAATTTTCTCAGAACAGTTTTCAATACATTCTTTGATGAGAGATTCCTCAACATCACTTTCTGAGAAAATTAATCCTCGCGTCATCATTTCTGAGGCCAGAACGTGCTTGATAATTTTCTTGATTTGTTTGGCAAAGTCTGTTTTAACCAACTCCGCTTCTGTCGGACAACTAATAGAAATGTATTTTAGTTACTGTAGATGAGCAATTAAAAGAAATAAATACTGCATGCTTGCAAGTGCATCTCCGTTACTCTCGCCATGACTTTCCTGTTCATCATTCCCGTTACTTTCCTGTTTATCACCAGAACCCTCATCTTCCTCAGTAGGAAGAGGTTCTACATTATCATCGTCATCGAATAAATGTTCCAAATCCGATGGTTTGGAACTCTTTTGAACACTTCGCAGTGAGGAGGAGAGTGAGTTTGTTGAATTTGATGTAGCGTTGGATTGAGAAGCGACATTTTGAAGAACGTCCCAGTCCTCGTCAACAAGGTGTTGAATTTTACGATTCGATCTTTTGTTCCCTGTGGTATTCGAAGAAGAGGAGCGGCGAACTATGGAAATTAAATTTCAGTTAAACTCCGACTCAAAACATCCTGTAAATTTACATACAGCTCAACAAAGAAGGAGTGAAATTCTTGGTACTTTTAATATAGTCGGAATCAAAATTGTCTGGTTCATCATCATCAGACGGCTGAAGTGATTCTATCGCAGTGACAAGTTTGTCTGTTTTTCTGTTTCTCGATGACTGACGATGAATTGTATCACATTCTTCATCATGCGACGACTCTCTCGATAACAGTACATGGTTCGGTTTTCCTTGTTTCTTTTGTCGATGAGGAGTGGGATCTTTTGTGGAAGCTTTCGGAGTCTGTGCCCTCTGCTTCCCTTTTGCTGATAAGTTCGATTTTGATTTTTTTTGGTTGTGATCCGGATTTGTTAAAGATGGAGACATTCACAATACGCGGGTGAAGGAAGGATGTCAAGGTGAATGTTTGTGCATTTTTTAAATATTGAGTGCCACCGAGGTGAATGTTGGAAAAATTTGATTCGATGCCTTTAAAGCAGAAAAATGCCCCAATGCAAAAAGTGCGGATATTATATACGAACTGTGAGTGGATTAAAGTTACATATTTCACATTCTCACAAATATCTCAAGTCTTCGAAAATCATAAAAAGGTTGATTGTAAATAAAATGTATTCAAGTTCATCAAATTTTAGAATAATTAACAATTTCTTTTGAAACACAGAAAAACTACAGCAATTTTAAAAAAATTGAAGGATGAAATTGAAGTGGAGTTCGACAGTGGAGACAGAATTGAACCTGACATCATGGATGATGTTGTGGAGAAGGACGAAACAATGAATTTGATTTCAAAGGATAATTTAGGAACAGCGCCAAGCAGTGATGGAGAGACCGATTCGGATAATGGTGACAATGATGGCGTTGGTAATGTAGAGGGTAATGTGCAATTGGGTGAAATGGTCGACGAAGATTCTCCACCACCAAATCTTGCGAATAGCGAAATTATCCCTCCAGACTATCCCGTTGATAATGAACTCCAGCAAATGTTGGATCTTATGTTTGATGAAAATAATGAGGTTTGGTGAGAATCAACTGCTTACATTGAAGCTGAATTAACCTGGAATATCACAGGAGTTTGAATTGAAAGAGACAGAGCATGCTGACTGGGAGATGGATAATGCGGTTGATGTTCAGCTGGATATACGAGTGCAAAATATCATGTTGGATGGTTCAAATTTGCTTTGTTTAAATAAATCTACTGTTGCGTTATTTAATTCTACTTCAACTTCTAGTGCAACCAGCTGCTTCAAGACAGCAATTCAATCGGCCCAAATTGGTGAACCCTTTCAAACTTCCGGCGGATTTTCATATATCACGATTTATTGTTGAGAATGAGTTGACCGTCCACGCAACAAGTCAGTTGTTTGAATTATTGGCTGAACTTAATCCGCAAGTCGAGTATACAGTTAAATCTCATGCTGATGCTTTTAATCGCATGAAGGAAGTGTCTGATATTGGAGTATGTTGCTTTTTGTTTATTGCTAGATTTTTTTTTAAATAGAATTACTCTGAACTTTCAACAGAATATGAAGAAATACTCGATTGATTTGAATTGTAGCATAGTGCTTCCAGAATCATACAAGCGATTTGAATTCTTCTCACGAAATATACTTGAAGCTGTTAATCAACTTTGGACAGACCCTAATCATTCGAAAATCATGCATACGGAATACAAGCCATACTCTGGCAGCGGTAAATGTGAAATGTGGAATGGTGAGTGGTGGAAGAGAACGGAGGTAAGAATATTTCCTTTTCTATGTTTTATCAAATTCAATTTCTTGCTTCCTTCAGGGACACGTACGGGAATCCACACAAAACTCTTCAGCAAAGGTTGCAGGCGTAATGCTCTATTCGGATTCAACTGTTTTAACAAATATTGGAGGATCAGAGTGCCATCCCTTGTATTTGTATCTTGCGAATCATCCAATTGATTATCGACGAAAGCTTACAAATCACGCAATAATTCTTCTGGGATACCTTCCAAACCTCCCTGATGACAATTTGGGTCTACCCAGCTACGTTTATACTCTTATAAAACGACACCTATTTAATAAAGTCATGGAAATTATTTTGGATCCTTTACGTGCATCTGGAGAAAAGTAAATCTATTTTTATCGTATTCTCACTCATATTTACTAATTTTGAAATCACTAGCGGTGTCTTCCTTTTGAATTCTGAGGAGAAATACGAGGTAGTACATCCGATTGTTTGCCAGGTTGTGACGGATCATATGGAGACAGTGTATTATACTGGAACACGAGCTGTTAGAGCAAAACGACCTTGTCCACAGTGTTTAGTACCTAGCTCATCTCTGTCAGATTTAACTGGAGCTTTGGATGGGAAATATCCTTTACGAACAGAGATTGGAACAAAACAAGTCATTGAAGAAACGTTCAAAGAGAAAGTATCAGAAATAAGACATGACAAAATTTTAAAGGAATATGGGCTCGCAAATGTGAATCGCCACTGTCAGGTATGATTTATTTAAGTTAGTCATTGTTTCTGTTATTCTCAAAGAAATCTGAATTAGAATCCATTTTGGAAGCTTCCGTATATGGATATCCACGAAGTTGTAGCAGTTGATACGTTGCATCAGCTAGAACTTGGCGTTTGGCTGCATATGACTCGATTTTTGTACAAAATGATACGAGATAAATTTGGTGATGATTCTGCATTTGTGATTCAGAAAATTAGAGCTCGTTGTTGTGAAATCCCATATTTCCGAGGGTTGCGTATATATGCAAAAGGGACATTTGGCGCTGCGAGAGTTACAGCACAAGAGTGGAGAAATTTGCAAAAGGTATATGGAGTTGTATAATGTTTTGATTTTATACTTAAAAACTTTAGGTTTTTTTACCTGCAATTCAGGATATTTTCAATGAGGAAGATCTTAACAACCGTGTTACTGAAGCGTTTTGCTTGTTTTTGGAATTCCGACTGATGGTTGATTTTGAGCATCATACAAACGAAACACTAGATACGATGAAATCAATCCTAATTAACCTCGAGCGGTCATTCAAATCTATTTTTCAAAAATACTCAAAGTCAGAGCTCAATTTAGTGAAGTTTCATGCCCTCTCCCACTATATTGACAACATACGTAAGTTTGGATCACCTTCAGGAACTACAACACAACTAGGAGAGTTTGCTCATCAACTCTTTGCAAAGAGAGCATGGAAATCATCAAACCACAGAAACTACATACCACAGGTTTTTGTTTTTGTTTTTGTTTAATATTCAATTAATACGTTGAGCATTTTTTATTTTTAGATGGTGGATTTTGTCAAACGGAAGATAAAATTATCCATGCTTATGAGATTTACTGCCAACTCACCACTGAATAAGGATGCTGATAAAGAAACCCGTGCAATTGCACTATTCAGGAAAAAGCCTCGATTGTGGTTTTCCCCCCGAGATTCAGACGCAAAGTTTGTGGATGTAAAGCAGTTCATTTCTGAGAAGCTGTCAGCAATACCATTCATTGACAAACTTCTTGTTACTTATGCGTTGTCACCATTTGCACAAGAAGGGTATTCAATAAAAAGTGATATGCAAAAGGTATATTGAGTATTAGGATATTTCATAAATAAATTAACTCTTTGAATGTCAGATTTTTATTTATAATAGCATCCACGTCAAAATTAATGAGAATGATCCAAACTCTTCTCCAAATGACAAGGAAGTTATTCGATGTGCATCTAACTGGGGGTATGGCGGACGAGATTATTTCGGCTTTGTTAAAGTACTCCTTTCTGAAAATAACCAACAGCGCCAATTTGGATACGCGCAATTGCTTCTCCTCTTCAAACCAAATCGCCCAAACAAAAATCGACACCCTCTTTGCTTTGTACATTTTCTCCGCCCTCTCCATTCTCGCATTCTGGTTGATAGAACAAAAATGCTAGAGTTTGTGCACATGGATGAATCAAACGAGAATGCTTTTGGGATCATCAGTGCAGATTCAATATCTGGTTCAGTTCATTTTATTCCGAATTTCCCCCTTAATGAACGTGTAGAAAAGAAAGTTTTTTATTTAAATCGATATTTGGATGCTGAAACTTTTATTGAATATCCAGTAAAATAAATTGTTTGAAATTCTTGCTTCAACATTGATGAGATATTGCTCGCATTTGAGGCTGTTCAAATAACCATTATATAGACAATTACTGAGCGAAAATAATAGACCATGGCCAATTTTATTTGCGTTGGTGTGCAATTATAACTGTGCCTATGTGCTATTGTGGCCCAATTATATTCGGGTGCCATTTCCGGTTTTCCTGATGTACAATTCACCTTTACATATTACCCCTCATTGGACTATGGACTAAAGAATTCAAGGTTAACCTCAAATTTGACGGATTATATTAAGAAATCCCTGCAAAAAAATCAAGATTTATAACGATTTAAATATTTCTTTGTGATCTATTTTTATTTTCCAATAAAATAACTCTAAATTATCAGACTTTCTATTTACCAAACAGATCTCGTACCATCTCTAGAATAATTCCGAAATCAGAATATTCAATAAACTCTAAATCGTTATCTCGGCACCACCTCGCCAAATCTTTATCCTTTTTTGCAAACACCAAGTCACATTCACGCGCAGCTGATATATCGCTGATTCCGTCTCCAATAAATACGGTTTTTGGCCTAACGGAATGCAGATCCTGATACCGCTTAATGCTGTCTCGGATTGTTTTCCCTTTGTCATGTCCAAATAATCTGCCAGAAAACCATTTGGTGTTTCATTGCCATGATAACGGACGGAGTTGATTCACTTACGTCTCGTCGTGGTAAATAATCTCCCAGTGATCTTCATGAATAACTACTTCATTTGCAACTATCGAAACTACTGGATCTGTTACGTATTTCGCGAGGAAATGTTCCACGATCGGCTTCAGTCCACTAAAATCGAAAAAGAATTTAAATTTCAATTCGGCAAGTATTATCAGTAAGAAAGACCTGCTGACAACCGTAAGCGATATGCTTGATTTTGAACAGAATTCGTAAAGTGAATGGAATTCGGGATCAAGACCTACATCTGCGAAGTATCTACCATAAAATGAAGTTCATTTAAACGTGATACATTTCTTGTTACCCTTTAAGCGATCGAGGGCTTCATCCCACTTCAAGCAACAAATTTGAAATTCAGTAAAATTTCAAAAGCTTTTCCGGAATATCAAACCTACTGTCTCGCTATACGAATCCCACATAATCTTGACTACATAAAATCGAAAATTTAGATGAAGTATATTAGGTTGCAAGTGGATAGTTCAGAACTCGCAAGTAATTCATCATACCAGCTTCACGAAATGATTTTACACCATCGAAAATGTCCAAATCCAGCGCTCTTCGATTTTCATAGCCGAGACTTGAATCAATCAGCACCGTCCCGGTGTCTCTGAGAGTTATGGTCCCATCAAAATCGCTGAAAATTAAAACAGCAGGCATTTGTGTAACGTTCTCTATGAGATTTTTATTCATTTGATCCAACAGCATCCTCGACGAATGGATTCTCATTGCCTAATTTAATCTCCTTAATATGTCCCTCTACTTCTGAATCCGTCCTTTGATCTTCGTCAACCTGTAAAATCGCAACGTGTTCATCAGTTCCTTTCACAAGTTGACTTCGAATTTTCTTGACTCCTTGCATTACATTTGATGTAGCGTTGATAAAAGTTGCTTCAACACCACTATGGAAGTCATTAATTCTGTTTGACAAATGAATGCGCATGTCCGTTGGTTTGGTGTGTTTGAAGTATGCGATTGCGTTTTTGAATGCAGTAAAATCAAACCCATACGCAATTGCGTTCAAAGCACCTTCAAATGTATAATAGATTAAATTAAATCAACAAATTTTGAATAAATCTTACCTTGAAGAGGTGCAGTTAATGAATGCATTAAAACCAAGAAAAATACGGGATTATCCGGATCAATCCAATTCTGTATCCGATTAGCTATAGGAAACACCCAGCATATTATGAAAATAAAAGGAAAAGCTTGAAGAGTTTTCGCTGTTGATTTTAACGCATTGATTTTCTGGACAACTAACGGATCATACATCCCTGTTCATTGTTCAAGTTCTGAGTCAGTACAAAGGCTTTATACCAATTCATATTTTTTCCTACCAAGCTCATATATTCGTATCTGTTTCCGAATACTCCACGTTAACGTAGCATAGAGGATTGCAATATAGAAATAGATTACAATCAACGGAAGATACCTTCACGAAATCGGAAATTAAATCATATTAGCTGACTAAACACTACATATATTTACCATAATATGAGTCGTAACGTTGGATCAACAATCCAGCACCAAGCTTCAGTTGGTCCGTAAGAGCCGGACATCAACGGTATCGTCACTATTCCCGTCGGCACTCCCCAAGCCAAAACGCAATAAACGAGCTCCATTTTTGCAAACACAGACTCTTGATTTTCCCTTTTCACAATAATGTAATATAAGAAGTGAGTTATGCAGACAACCCACAGCACTGTCGCCCAATCTAAGACATTTTGCCTTGTAAATCGTATCCAACAATGGGTACCGAGAAAACCTACCGAAATACGAATTCCATATTGCTTGAAGAATACAGACCGATGTATCGGACGTATTTCCCTGTATCAATGAATGATGAACGACCGATTTAATTATCAGCGACTTACCATCATATCCGCAATAGTTCCAAGAGCTGTAGAAACCGCCAGCCATAGTATAAATCGCTGCAATCTATCCTTATATTTCTTCCAAAAACAAATATGGATTGCAATGAACAAGGACGAAATCATGGATATTGTTGCCGATATTTTGTGAATCACGACTACAGCATTCTACATATTAATCAGTTAATAGCAACATAAAATTAGCAGTTAAAAAGAGTAATGTTACCTGCTCCGCTTCTGATAAACCCATGGCAAATAAAAACACCAGCGATGATTGGCAGCATCAATTCTAATTCATCCGTTTTTAGCAAGTTGTGTAACCGAGGTTGGAAAAGGAAAAAATGTCGACGAGCAACACGCATACTCCGCGGACTTCAAGGTCAAAAGGAAGGCAATATATGCATTATGACGATAACGTTGGAAGGTTTTTATTCTTTGTTTCTTCGTTCACACGCGTCCTTCTAATTTGTCCTTCCAACACTTCAATGTTTGAATTTCACGATGATAGGCGAACGGGAATACCGATGCCGACAAATGTGAAGAAAAGGCCCGATGGAAGAGATGACATTGATGATTTTTTTGAGAAGGCTTTGAATCCAGTTTTTGCAGGTTAGTAAGGAATTTTTGGAATTTTCTCATACATTTATAACTCGAAAACGTTTAATTTTTTGAATATTATTAGCAAACAATAAAAATAAGGAAGTGGTTGAAGATAGCAGTCCAGAATCGTCTCCAATAGGGAAATTCACACTAAAGGGAATGATGGACATTCCTTTCGATTACGGTATGATTAGCATTCATAGTTCTTGATATAATATTAATATTTTTGTTAGAGTTACCTGATACAGCTGAGGAAGAGGTGTCCGGAAGTGAACCTGAAGGTTAGTTGACTGTTGCAATTAGTAATTCAAATTTTAAATATCTACTCTATTAGAGGACTTTGAAGAGGAGACTCTTGTGCAGAGGAATACCAAAATACGATCAGATAAGAATATTTTTGCGAATCGGAGACAAACCACGTCTGGAATCGTTATCACCAATCATCAGAAAGTTAGCACTCCGCGAAGAAATTCACTTGGTTCCCAAATCAATCACATCACGCCAGCCGCTGAGAGCTTATTGCTAAACGATTCTGCAGTAGAAATCAGTAGTAGTGAAGTCGCTGAAGATACTGAATCACTTCCCACTCCGAAATCAAACAGAAAATCAGTAACCAATCGTGCGGCATCTGCGAGCAAATCTTCGAGAAATTCCGAGCCCGAGAATATTGCAGAAGATTTGAGTTTGGATTTGGCCCGGATTCCAACCCCCAGAAGAAAGTCTACCTCCTCAAAAGCGGACGTACAAACGACTGATGAAACACGAACTCCAAAATCTAATAAACGACCACTTGTTCAACGAACACCTTTAGCGCAACGAAGTGACTCTCCGAAAACTCCCTCTGTAAATCTGCGAAGTCCCCGAACAAAAAAAGCCGAGACACAAACTTCGGCAAAGAAAACTCCAACAACACCGAAAGAATCTGGTACCCCAAGCAAATCCAAACCAGTTCCTGCCGTTGTGAACACGTCCAAATCTACGACGAATACTCCAACGGCAGCAAGATCCGCTGCATCTACCTCGAATGTCGATTACGAGATGGATAATCAGGATTTGGGACAAATGGCCGATCTACCCGAAGAAAATATGGGTGATGTTTCTCCCATTCGAACTCCCAAACCGAAACCTTCCAGAAAAAGTAAAGTATCGTTCGAATCACCGGAGCTCCCAAATGACCCCGAAGTTTCCGAACAATCAAGCGGAGGTAAAAGAAAACGAGCAGAGGCGAATGATGATGAATTGGAAAGAATGTTTGATAATGAGGACGTGGTTGATTATTCTGGTGATTTGGACAACAACGAAGCGCCTCCAGATGAACCTGCGGTTGAGCCACCACAGGATGAAGAAGAAATGAATAACTCTCCTCAAGACGAAGCGGAAGAGAACGGATTTGAAGAGGAGATCGCGGAGGAAGCAGAAGCCCCTGTTCGTGCGCCTAAAGCGAAAGGAAAGGGAAAAGCTAAAGGAAAAGCGCCGAAGAAGGAGCCAACAGGTATGTTATATTTTTAATTTTAATTTTTTTCATTTGGAAGCTAAATCTTTTTACGCATTTGAATTAGCTAAACGGACCACCAAATCGAAAGCTGCTGCGAAAAAAGATTCGAATCCAAAGTCAACCTTTAAGAAAATTGATCTGGATGATGATGATAACGATGATGAGTATGACGAAGAAGGTGTGAGACGAAGTCGACGACACAAAGTTAAGCCTGTTGCATTTTGGGCAGGCGAAAAGGTTGTTTATAAGCAAATAAAGGATGGTAAGTCCTCGCCAATGGATTATATTTGAATTCTAATTTTCTTTGAAAGAGAAATCGCATATAAAAGTTCCCGTAATCGACAACATCTTAAAACTGGATGAAGAATCGATAAAGACCGAGAAGAGAACATACACGAAGCGACTAAAATCGCATTCTGTGCAAACTCCATCAGTAAAGCAAAGCACGAAACGAGTAAAATACGACGAACCAGAAGATATTATGGCTTTTAACGCACATCATGGGACTGAGGAATTACAAAGTAAAGCATTTCAAATATTTAATTATTATTCTGTTTTATTTAATTTTAACGTTCAGCTTTGATTGTTACACCCGAGCTTTTCGCACCTCGAGCAGTAAATGGACGAGATTATTTGTTTGAACGAGTGTTCACTGAGGGTGACCATGTAAACGCTGGAATTTTTGTAATTCCCGAAGATCAAGAAATTCCAGGAAGAGCAACGGGAAGTTATACCATTGTATGTATATCAATATTAAAACCTCAAAAGTTCAAACTAATGGAATTATCAAAGCTTCTTACGGTAATAACAGGATCCGTACGAGTTTTTGTAAACAAATCAAACTATTTAGTTGGACCGGGAACCTTAGTCTTTATTCCGAGAAGTAAATGTCACTCTTAAACTCTTAATCTCAAGTTTTGAAATCCATCTTTTTTTTCCAGTGAATTTATTCAGAGTGAAAAATGAGAGCGAAGGTGACGCCGAAATTTACTGGGTCACTGCGACGGAAGTTAAACAAGCCAGTCCACTAATGATTCCCCCAAAGAGATATAAAGCGAATTCGAAAGATTTAATGATTGAGTTGAGTGGGGATGTAAACGGGGAAGCTGAAGGAGGACCGTCAAATTGAAACCACTCAGGAAGGAATCATGTTTTTTTTTAATTATTTTTGTTTTGGTTTTTTTTTTTTGATAAATTTTTTCACTCTTATAAAACTCGGATGATTGGGTTATTGTATTCAAGATACTTCTTTTAAAATAATTGTCCAATCAGACACTATTCTCATGTTGTATAAAGCTCACAAACAAAAATATCACAGCAAAGCTTCTCGTTGGACAAACAAACGGGGATTATATGAAGAATGGATAAACGCAATAGACAGAAAAGCAACGCTTCAATCAATTCAACCCACGTGATTATTCAAACCGCACGGTTGAATGATGAGCCTAAAACCATTTTAATTGAGTCTCCCCAACAGATTCGAAACTTTAGAAGGAGAAGTTCAAGTGGATTCATGAACAAAGTTGAAGATGTGTTTGGGAAAATCAAAGGAGTGATGAGGGGAGGAAAAATCAGTCGACAGCCGAGTATGATTGAAAATTCTGGTATAATCGGCCAAGGGATATCACTGGGACAACGGTCCAGCATTTCGCTTATCAAACCAAAATCAAAGTCAGATGAGAAGAGCACTGACGCGATTCGAAAATACAGAGAGAGCGTGCAAAAGCAAACAACAGCGATAATTTTAAAAACTGTCGCTGATGATTCAGAAGAGACTGACAAATCTGATCTTAGACAATCGCTTTCGTTCTCTCAACTTACCCTTCGTCGAGAAAGCGGCGGAAATTTGTTTGAATCCGTCGGCAATTCGCCGAATGCCTCTTCAGCGATCGGAATTAAATCTTCAAAGTCTTATTCGATTGCTAGTTCTCTGTCAAAGACTGTCGGAAGCAATTCGTACGTTTCTGAAGCTTCGGAATTCAAAAGTAATCAGACACTTGGTACTTCTCCGGGTGTAACTAAAATTCATCCGTTCCCCCAGACACTCAGACAACAAAGTTCGAAATCTTTACTCAATTCTCGACTGAGGAGTGGTGAAGACGCTCACAAATCTATGCCGTCGCTCCAATCAAGTTCAAATACTCGTGCAGCGTTTATGTGGTTTGCAGGAGGTGGAACAGGAAAAAGCGCGAGTCGGTTGCGAGAACTAATGTCAATCGAACGCAATCGCTCACAAACCTCCGCAGTCACCGAACGTCTTAAACGAGAAACCGGGCATCATCAATGGCTAACAAATGAGAGAAACGTATCAAGTCCGAATTTGTTGAGATCAGCAGCAGAAATAAAAATCGCCAAATCTGACGATGATAGTTCCGGCGGTCCGACTGTTTCATTTTCTTGTCCCTCAAAATTGGACGTGCGCTCAGATTCGGTTTCATCGAGACATTACAGCCTGGAAGATTCAAATGAAACTCATGGTAAGAGGTCACACTCTGTGGGTGCAAACTTGCATAAAACAGCAAGCGGAACTCCAAAACTACGTTCAAACAAAGGCTCACCAAAACGCACCAACCCGTCAACACCTGCGAGTCAGCATCACCAAGTAATAGAAACAAAAAAAATTTACACCAAAATCGAAAACTGTATTGCGGAAGAAGTCGGGAAATCCGAGCAAAGTTACGGTCGTATCAATCAGTATATTTTTTTGGCAGAAATTGGATGCGGTGCATTTGGAAAGGTGTTCAAATGTATAAACGAGGATGATGGAAACTTTTATGCATGCAAGATTCTTTCAAAGACGAGGTTAAAGAATAAGTTTCGGCAAGCTCGGATACCGCCTTCTAGAAGTGGGAGAATGCTGAGTGTAGATTCAAATCATACAAATAGTTCAGCTGGGGATGATTATAGATTGGGACTGGTTAAGCGGGAAATTGCGATTCTGAAAAAACTTTCTAAACATCCGAATATTAATGCATTGTTGGAAGTCGTCGATGACGCTGGAGAAGATAATTTGTATATGAGTAAGTTTTGTCGCGTTACTTCATTTTTGACTAATCTGCACCAGTCTGATACCAAAATTTCATAAAAGTATTTGAATTATGTCAACGTTGTCTCATGACTATCAGTTTGAACCAAACGGTTGAGTTCTACAATGAGGAAGTCGCATGGCCATACTTTAGAGACATCACCATCGGTCTAGAATATCGTAAGTTTTTTCCCTATTTAAAAAATTGAATGTATTGGAATTGTATTCCATAATAGTGCATGAATGTAAAATAATTCATCGAGATATGAAACCAGGTTAAAATTTTTAATTTAATCAATTGGTAATCGATCGTTAAGATCTTTTTTATTTCTTTTCTTTGAACAGAGAATTTGCTTATAACTTTCGACAACCGAATTCAAATAGCAGACTTTGGGATTTCAAATATGTTTGAAGATAGTGAAGAGCACGAAGTAAGCAATGGAAACACTTCGCTTATGTTTGCGGCTCCAGAATCAGTCCAAGGTTGAAAAAAATACGTTTGAAAATTTTATTCCACGTTTTTCTTATTGCTTCATATTAGATGACGATGAAAATGACGACCCGGCATTAAAGTTGGAACGAGGAAAGCGAATGGATGTTTGGGCGCTCGGAGCTACCTTATACTGTATGGTTCATGGACACGGACCTTTCCAAGATCGACTTCCGATGCTGCTGTTTGCAAAAATTACAAACAACGAAGTAGATCTTCGAGAAGACCTCTCTGAGCCACTAAAAGATTTAATTATTCGTATGATGGATAAGAACGCCGAATCAAGAATCACAATAGATGAAATAAAAGTGCATCCGTGGGTAACTCGAAATGGCACTGTTCCACTGGAGAGTCCGGTTGAGAGTCTAATAACTGATGAAGTGACCATGGAAGAAGTTGAGAATGCTTTCAGTCCAGTGATAAAGTTGGTCGTCAACGTAAATACAACTCCGTTTGTTTATTAATACAGAACACTAATCAAAAGTCAGAAGTTTATCAATATTTTTAAAGGAATATCAGGATCTACAACTATGAAGCGACCAAGAACAATGGATGATCTGCGAACAGTTGGAAAGTCTCCCATTCAGCACACGAAAAGTACACAATCGATATGGAGGAGTGCAATATGGAGAAGCAATTTAAAGATATCCCCATCATGCAACGCGATACAAGAGTCAGAAGGAGTCATTGAAGAAGCATGTCCTGAAACACCACCTGCATCACCCAAAAGTTCAAAAGTTAGAGTGACATCGTTTGACCAGCCAATTTTGGCAGAGGGACTAAAAACATTGGGATTGGGCTCAGAGATAAAGGAATTGAAAGTGCGATAAAAATATAAAATTAAAAGAAAATTGTTTGCAGAGAGTTTTATTATTGAAAAAGATCGGTAAATAACTTTGTTCCACAAACGCGAGTTTGGTTTAGCAAATAGTCCCTTTCGGTGAGTCCAAGAATTCTCATGTAAAATATTTTTGTAAAACATCCTAATTAATATCGCTCTGTTCTGCTCTTCTATTTTGTATGATTGGTTCTATCTACTTCTCTTTAGAGAGCGTCAATATAAGAGCATTTTTGGATTCCTGGAATTGATATCGCTTATAATTTGACAGTTTAATAATCCTTGATAAATAACTGAACTGCTTTCGAGGGTACTTGGATTGACAAGGTCCGCGTGTGTGTCATCATTCACCAACCCCAATCCGACAAAAGTCGCGATCCAAACAAATGCAGAAAAATCAACACCCACCCGCTAAAAATAACCATTATTCTCCACCTCCCCGCTCTCACTCTATCGCTAGCAACAGCAGCAAAATCACTGCACAGGTTCAACATTCAAATTCTCGAAAACAATTTCGCACCGTTTGTTCACAGCGCCAAAATTTCAGTGATGATAATGAATTTCCACTTCCGATAGCTTCAATTAAAAAGTCGAAAAAGATGAACACTGGTGGCGGTGGATTGGTGGGATCGTCGAAATTACAGCCGGTGAATTTTGCCAGTGTTGTGAAGGGAACGATTAGATCAGAGAAGAATAATCAATCAAATTCTTCACCGAATTTAATATCAATAAAGGAATTGATTCGCAAGGTTGGTTTGTTATTTATTTGCTGATATCAATTAAAAATCATTTTTTTTTTTTCAAAGTTTCCGATTGTCTTGACTGCAATAATATCGTTTCAGAAAAGATTTCGGAGAAAACGAGAAGCAAAAATTAAAATGGAGAAAGCAGCAATTCGGATACAAGCAGGGTTCAGATCTTTTCAACTGAGAAAAAATGTAAATTTTAAAAGCTTTCCCAGACTACATTAAACTTGAATATTTGCTGTTTTCTTAGATGCTAGCAAACATGAACGACTTAATTTTATCCCTTCGGAATGAGATTGCAAATAAAGATGTGATTTTACAGCAATACATGTATGAAGTAAAACTACGAACTGAATATATCGATCAATTAGTGAATGTCAGTTCGGTTTAAAACCCCGTTATTTTATAAATAACCACTTTTAAAATTTTTAAATTTTTCGAACAGGAATCTTCCGCTTATCAGAAGCAGTTTTCCGACACTGTTTCCGTTTACGAATCACGATTGCTACAAAAGGACCAACAAATTGCAAGTCTCCATGCTGAACTCAAAAAATATGTTGAGAGTAGTGCCGGTACTCAGATCAAAAATGAGCTCCAGGACACTTTATCGCACCAATCACAAGACCATGACCAGGTCGTCCCTTGCTTTCCACCCACTGACTCCGACGACCTTCTTGACTTCGGCGGAACCGAAGATACGGCAGTACCAAATACGGCAAACTCGGACATAATCCAAGACCTTCAAAAGCAACTACACACAACCCGCAGCATGCTAAAAACCGAACTTGCACTCAAAACCGCCGAAAATAACGAGCTGCGTTCATATATTGCTAAAATGCAAGTGGATCAATTTAACGAGAACGCTTCACCTTCGTTGTCGTATAATAGTGCGGTGGAGGCAAATAAACTGAGCAAAGAGAAATTAGTCCCGTTGAACGTTGCGACGAATCGAAACATTTGGGCACCGATTCAGTCATGTGCAAGTGGGAAATTCTCACATTTTTCGTATGAGATTACTTCTCCAGTATGTCTCGTTTGGAAGAATGTCGCTTCTTTCTTTACTCAAAGAAATAATTTTTTACAGATGATGGATAACGGGTATCAAAACAGGTATACTTCGTTTGTAGATAACTCCAATGCACATATTCCAAAATCGCTGTGGAACATGGATTCGGACGGTGGGCTTTACGGTGTAAGTGCTTAATCTATTTTATTTTACCATTATCAAGATTATTTTATACTAAACGATTTTTTTAGGATACCTCATACAACCAACCGACCGCACCAGAGTTCACAGACTATTTTATGAATAATAAATTCAGCAGCCCTGAAAATAATTCGTTGATGAACTTTCATGTGAGTAAAAAGGAAAAAAAAAATTGTTCAATAATTCTTAACGATTATTTACATAGTATCTCGTTGACAAAATCACGAAAACAAACGATCAACCGGCTTCTCTCCTCCTTCAACAAAAATTAAAATCAGCAACCCCTGCAACGAAAGAATTAATCTTTGAAGCTATTAATAAACAATCAGTGTATTTGATGAAAAATCGGTTTGGAAATTTTTTGATGCAACGGTGTTTGGAATTTGGTATTTGCGGGAATTGATTAAATTCTATAAAAAAAAAAATGGTGTAATTTTATTGTTTTCATTGTTGTGTTTAGGATCGCCGAACCAAGTTCGAAGTATTGGATTGGCCATGAGAGGAAATATGTATACGCTTTCATGCGATCGTTTCGGATGTCACGTTGTTCAAAAAGTATGGTTTTGTTATTTTATGTACCAACGACAAAAAAAAATTAATCAAATTCAAGGCATTAGACGCAATAGACGAAGAATTAAAAGCCGCACTAATATCCGAACTATTTCGCACCATCCCCGAAACAATAACGCATCGGTTCGCATGTCACGTCTGGCAACGTATCTTTGAAATAAAATGGAAAGACGATCAATTATCGGTAATGCCGTACGTAGACTCTGCGCTAAGAAGCCAATGGCACATGATAGCAAACGACGAAAATGGAAGTTTAGTAGTTCAATGTATATTTGAGAATTGTTTAGAAAAGGAAAAAGTTCCGATAATTCAAGAAATTTTGGATCATAGCGTGGAGATTGCGAAAGGGCAGTGGGGGAATTGGGTGATTCAGCATATTTTGGAACATGGAGCAATAGCGAACAAGAATTTTATTTTAAAGTCGATTAATCAGAATTTACATGCTATGAGTGTTGATCAGTACGCCAGTAAGGTTGTTGAGAAAGCTTTGAAAGTTGCACCGAGACGGGAGTTATATGAGATGGTTAATTCTGTTCTTTCTGCTTCCAAGGATCCCAACGGGTATCAAAGTTGAATTTGGTATTGTGATTATTCAAACTAATTACTGGTCTGTTTCACATAGACGTCCAAGTATTTTAGATATGATGAATAACCAATACGCAAACTACGTCGTTCAGCATATTCTCACACTATCGGAAACGCATCAGCGGGAATCGGCAGTTCGATTGATCGCACCACACTTGGTAACTCTGCGCGGTTCAAAGTACGGTCAACGTGTAGCTTCAATCGTCGAGAAACATCTCCGTACGTCACCGCAGCGGTTGGAAGTCGCAAGTAATTTGTATAGTAACGGAAACAATTAAAATCAAACGACGACGAGTTTTGGGAAACCGGTTTAAAGACTTGCTAGGACTCGATGATAGTGTTTTCAAGAGTCTTGTTTTTTGTGTAAATTTTTTTATATTTGTTTTTTGGAAAAAAGATCTGAGATTTTTTCTTTTATTGTTTTTGTTTCGCAGTTTTTAGAATATTTAGATACTCTACTTTTTTTTTTATAATATTAATCATTAATCTTTTTTGAAGAGGAAGTAACCCCTTTTTAACTTGGAAAAACCTATATAATTTTTTATTTTTCTTTGTTCAACTCTCCTAAACTTAATTTTCCCTTTTTGTAATCTCACCTCCTTCCCCCCCCCAAAAAAAAACAAAAACAACAACCCTTGTATTTCTTTTAATTATTATTATTATCTTTTCTTTGAATTAAAAAAACAACAAACCTTGTACCATAATTAACGTGAATAAAACATTCCTAAGTACTAAAAATTTCATATTCTATTTTTTTGATCTCTTTTTCACACGTGATTGATTTCACAAACAACAAAACAACCAAAAAAAAAAATAATGGAAAAATCAAGATCAAGAAGCGGCAGTTTGATCCCCGGAAAGCTAACCCGGGCAAAATCCGCCTCCCAAAAAAACGTAAAACTCATCGGTTCCTCTCTAGCCGCCATCCCCTCCGAACTCGAAAAACTCTCTACACCGTCAATCCCCGAGATCCAACCACCCAAACAAGACGATAAGAAAACTATTGAGGCTGCGGAATTGGTTGAGAAGGAATCTGGTGATGTGGTTGATGTGAAGGTTAGTCTAACGGTTGAAGAGATGGAGGAGTTGGAACGGGAACGGAAGGTGGAAGTGGAGAGGAAGGAGATGGAGAGACGAGTGCAGGGGTTACCGGTTCCGTTTGAGGTTTTAAAGAGGGGGTTGTCGAATATGGGACCATCGTCGGTGGATGGGTTAAGACAAGTTTATTTGAAACTTTCTTTGCCGGTTAGCTTCTGTTAAACGTTTCTATAATTTAAACAAAAACGTTTTTTTTTAATTTTTTTTAATTTTAATTTTAATTTTTGGTTTTGGTAGAGTGAAAATTTGAAGAGTATAGAGTTTATTAAAAATTATCCGTGTTTACAAATTCTGGAACTTTCTGGGAATGAAATTGAAGGTGACTTGAAAAATATATACAAAAAAAATAAATTAAAATGGTGTTTGTTTTTCAATTTTTTATAAAAACAGATATTTCGATATTAGGAAATAATCGATACCTAACACGAATAGATTTATCCCAAAACAACCTATCCGAAACACTTTCATTCGACCCACCACCATTTAATATCCAAGAAGTTGACTTATCCCGAAACAAAATTACCAGGATTAGTGATTTATCTGTACATAGATTTTTGCAACGATTATGTTTAGATGGTAAAAAAATTTTTTATTTATTTTATTTTTTACTTTTTTTTGATCACTATAGATAACTCGATAACGGAAATTAATGGGTTAAGTCAATGTATGCATTTAACTTATTTAAGTTTATCCCGAAACTCTATTTCGAAAATTGAAGGATTGGATAACTTACCTTTAAAATACCTCGACGTGGTAATATAAAAAATCTCCATTTTCCCCCTCATACCTCTCCTTTCTAACTTTTTTTTTTTTCTGCAATGTTTTAAGCAATCAAACAAACTAACTTCACTCTCCGGAACTCAATCCCTCCACTTTCTCGAAACCCTAATCGCATCAAACAACGCCATCACAACCCTATCACCCGAAATCAACCTCAAAAATCACCCATGTTTACAATCTCTAAACCTAGAAAATAATCTCATATCCGCGCCAGAGGAAATTTCATGTTTGGAAGATTTACCGCTACTTTCGAATTTGAACTTGTTTGCGAATCCTATAACTTTGGCGGCACTTTACCAAAATAATGATTTGGATGATATAAGTATTATCCGTCCGATAACGACTTGTTCAATAACGGCTAACCCATGGACATCCCGATCTTCTTCTCCAAACTCCCACTACTCCCACTCAAAATCAACCCCAACAACACCCGCAACACTTTCAACAATAGCCTACAAATCATACCGACTCTACATAATCTTCCGACTTCCAACACTCCATACCCTGGACAACATCCCCGTCTCACCCGAACTGAAAATCTCCGCGATGAATTTATATAACCCGCCGGCGGAAGTTGTTGCAAGTATGCAACATGCGGTATTGACAAAGAATCGAATGAAAGTGTACGCGGAGGTTAAAGGGATTGAATTGGAGATGTGGGAGCGGCTGAGACCGGTGGTTGTTTGTGGACCTAGTGGGGTTGGGAAACGGTATGTAACTTGATTTATTTTTGGGGGTTATTTTTTCACAATTCTAATTATTTTTTTTTATTTTTTTTATGGGGGTTTGATTTTATAGGACGTTGATAAGTAAACTTTTAAACCACCACCCAACCATATTTGGATACTCTATTTCCCACACTTCCCGTGCTCCTCGGCACGGTGAACAATCCGGGAAACAATACCATTTCGTATCGAAACAAACCATGGAAGATATGTTACAAAACGGCGAATTCGTGGAAATCGTAACGTTGTTTGGGAATTTGTATGGTACTAGTGTTGACAGTATTGAAAAAGTTGGGAAGATGGGGAAAGTTTGTGTATTGGATATGGAAGTTGAGGTAATTTGATTTTTACGATGGAGGAATTTTTTTTTTTTTTTTTAAGAGATCTTAAATTTTTTTTTGGGGTTTAGGGTGTATTGGCGTTAAAGAAATCAAGATTCAATCCACGATACGTATTCATTGCTCCTCCATCAATGGAATCCCTACACCTCCGACTTTTACATAAATACAATTCTACTCAACATCCAGTCACCGATTCTTTATTACCCAGCGCAGCCGAAAGGCCCGAAACCACAAACAACGAAACCTTCAAACCCAGCAAACTCAACGAAACTAACGGTGATTCATTTGACGTTCAACTCAAACACTTGAACGACTTGGACGGACCCAATTCTGAAGGAAACGCTGATAAGTATGTGCAAGATGAGATTAAAAAGTGGATGAACAAGGCACAGAGTATGCAAGAGTACATGACTGATTCGGGGTTCTTTGATTATGTGGTTGTTAATGATGACCTTGAATCTTCGTATCAGAGGTTTGAAGATTGGTGTTTATCGACATATAAACGATGAATGGAGTTGTGAAAATATATATATTTCGTATTTGAAAAGAAAGCATTGTCCATTAACAGGGGAAGAATATGTTTTCGAAATTTGGTATTTTCGTAAAAAAGAAAATAAAAATGCAATTCTGAAAAAAAGTTCTCTAAAATCAAACAAATGCTGAACAGCTCCTTCTTATCTTTTTTTTGTTAAATTAACAACGCAGCACCAATAAAAAACACCAACCCAGCAAAAAAGGTCTGTTGCGACAATTTCATTCCTGAACTTGCACTCTTTGGACTTGTTTGCGGCGACCCAGTAGGCGACGACTTCGACGACGCTGCAGGAGAAGAAGACCCAGCCGGTGGATTAATAGTAGAATTAGTCGACCCCAGTGAACCAGTGGGAATGGCCACATTCGAGCCAGGCGGCGAAACACACCACGCTCTCGTTGGAAGTGAGTTTCCACCGATAGCGCAAGTTGTAGACGTGGTTACTGGTGCGCTGCAACTTGAGCAATCTGCGTTTGAACACATTGAAACTTGGCCTTCTTTATCCGTACACGAAGCCTGAAGGGGGATGTAAAAAAAAGGTTAAATGGAATTGAAGAGGGGAGTCTGGGGGAGTGTTTTTAGTGACCTTGAAGTAATACCCAGCTTCATCAGCATAACATTTCCCATCCGCAGCATAAGTCCTAATCTCCACGGCCGTCTTTCCAGTATTAATTTCACATTTCGTTTGGGCTACGGCATCGGTACTGGTGTAAATCGTAACCCATAAATAGGGGGCGGACACGAATTTTATGTTTTGTGGGAAGAACGGGGCGTCTGAGATGGGAGTTTGGGCATCGCAGGTGGTGCTTTCGCTGGAGAGGGAACCGGTGAGTTTTGATTTTTGTTCGCAGGGCCAGGAGGCAGCGTCCGTTGAAGGAGCGCCGGAGGGGGGACAGGGGATACGGGGGTCAGCGAGGAAGATGCCTTCAGTCAGCCGGCCGTCCGTGCAAGCCAGAGAGTCCCAGTAAAACCTGGAGAGTCAACAGGGATTAGTAAAGGAGAGAACTGGAAGGGGAGAGAGTGACCTTTTCTGCCAGCCCTGGGCAGACACGCACGCAGGCAGCAGGAGAGAGTACACTACGAGCAGGGTAGACAGGAGGGTCATTTGTGAGGTGAGTGTGGCTGGTGTCAAAAGCCTTTCCGATGGTGCAGTTTGTGAGCAACATCCCCGACAGCGACCACGTGCCGTACACCGTCATTGCCCAGAACCCCCACGTCAAGGACCTGGTGGGCTACATGAGATTCAAGGACTATCTCCACTGGTCCGCCATCACTTTCCTCGGTCCCGCGTCCTTTCTCATCTGGGGTACCTGCATGCTGTCTTGAACTTTCTCCGACTAATCTTTTTTCTGGTTATATTCATTTTCTATGTAGAGAGAGTCTCGCCCTCGCTTCACCCAAAATACTTGCCGAGATTAATCGCTATTCAAGTCCCGTTTTACGCTTTTGGAGGATTTATTTATGCTGCTCAACATTCTTACTGTAATCACCCTCTCGCTCTTTTTTTTTCAAAAAAAAACTGTGTTGACTGGATTTTTTTTTTTAATTTGTAAGTTAGATTTTGGGGTTTAATGGAAAACGAGAGAGAGGTTCAGCGATGGAAAGATGAAGGTAGAGATTTTCATAATCCTCACGTTCGTTCGTCTATAAAGAGAGAATGGCAAACTCAAGACTGGTAGACCCATCACCCTTTCTCAAAAGGAGAAAATTGAAAAGAAATCAAATGAATTTATAAAAAAAATAAAACTTTTCATATCAAAAACATCTGTCTTTCTTGTTCTCATTCCTCTCCTTCAAAATGTATTCCTTCAAATTAGACTTTTTTCCTCCATTCCTTCTCTTCCTCCCTCCTTTCGTCAGTTAGACGACTTTAAATCTTCCGAGGCTTCCGCCCATGTCACTCTCCATGCTCGCCACCGTTGCTTCCGTCAGTATACGCTTGATCTCGTTCTTGGCTTTATCTATCGAAATCTGACTGTCTCCCTCAATAACCTACACAATGATCAGTATAACTCTAAACTCAAAAGAGTCTGGTTACCAAGTACAGTTTCCGTTCATTCCCTTGGGGAATCTTTCCTGGTGGGAAGTATGATCCTCGCGTAGTTATCGCTGCTCCCGTCATCTCGGTTATCGTCACAATCTGTTCCTTGTTGGTTACCCTCCATCTCGCCTTCTGTGGGAAATCATTAATCTCCAGATTGTATATAAACGGTGACGCCCCCGCTTCCACCGGCAATCCGGCTCCTCCCGTCGCTGCCATCGCACTGCCCAACAGAGCCGCTGCTTTTTGCGCTGCCATTTTTTTAATCTCTTCAATCGACGCCGTTCCGTCCTTGAATTTGGAATTGATCTTGGATAAAATATCTTGTGATCCACCGCCTCCAACTTTCTCTGAAATCCTATTCGCTACTTCTTTCGCCGCATTCAACGCATTCGGATCACTCGCACCTCCATCACTCTGTATACCCAATCCAACACTAACAATCTTACCCTCAATCATCGCCTCAATATCCTTCGCCGCATCCGAAACCGGTTTCCTTCCACTCTCAGTCTTGTCATCGTCCTCCTCAACCTCTTCTCCCAACTCATTCGCCATCTCCCGCTTCTGAATCTTCTTCACCATCTCGCGCTTTTGATCCAACTGATCCAACCCTTTCCCTCCAAACCCACTACCTCCTAATTTCTCTCTTCCTTCATTAACCTTCTTTAAAAACTCATCCGCCATAACCTGCAACTCGGGTGGTACTTGCGCTCCACTCAACGTCAACGCTTTCACTATATTCACAGAAAACCTCTCCTCATCTTGACTAATAAACGTATACGCCGTGCCTTTATTCCCCGCTCGTCCCGTTCGTCCCACCCGATGCACATAATCTTCCATATGATTCGGACACTCGTAATTTATCACTATATTCAATTGCTTCACATCTAACCCGCGCGCCGCTACACTCGTTGCAATCAGTATATTCGTCATTCCAGTTTTGAAATCTAGAATCGTCGCGTCGCGTTCATTCTGGTCTTTCCCGCCGTGTAATGTTTGCGCTGATGTGTACCCCCGTCGCGCTAGTTCCCGTAACAGAACTTCCGCCGATTCATGTCGATCCACAAACACCAACACTTTAGCTTCCGAATCTTCATTAAACGCATTCCCAAGAATCTCCAACAACCGCATAAACTTACTCTCATCATTCCGAATCTCCACATGCTGTGTAACCGTATCAGCAACAATCGCTCGTCCACCAACCGTAATCTCCACCGGTTTAGTTAAAATCTTTCGCGCCAATGCCTCCATCTGCCTCGGAAACGTCGCAGAAAACAACACAGTCTGTCGCGACGGTCTCACATTATTCACAATCCGCATAACCTGCGGCTCAAACCCTAAATCAAACATCCGATCCGCTTCATCCAACACCAAATACGTCACCCGCTTTAAATTCGTCACTCGTCCTCGATTCGCACACAACAAATCAATCATTCGTCCCGGCGTACAAATCACAATCTCCGCTCCCCGTTTCAAATCATCAATCTGTTCTTTAATCGGCGACCCACCATACGCACACACCGCCCTCAGCCCCAGGATTTTCGTAAACTGCTTACACTCCTTATGTATCTGTACCGCCAACTCCCTCGTAGGCGTCATAATCAACCCAATCGGACCCTCACCAGCATCCAACCCCCGTTGATCTTTAATATGTCGAAACATCGGTAACAAAAAACATATCGTTTTGCCACTCCCCGTCTTTGCAATCCCAATAACATCCCGCCCACTCATTATCGCCGGTATCGCCTGCGCCTGAATCGGCGACGGTTTCTCATACTTCAAAACCCGCCTTATAATCTCATACACTCCACTAGGTAACCCAAACTGCGTCCACTTAACAACCGGTTTCGGACAATTTACCCCCCGAATCTTTATCCCGTCCAACTCCAACCGCAAATCCGCAACTTGCTGTTCACTCATTTCCGAAACTTCCGGCGCTTCAATGAAAAAATCTTTCCGGAACGGTTCGTAATTCATCACCGCGTGGTTCGTCGGTGCCAATTCTTTCTTTTTTTGCGCTAATTGTTTGGCCGCGGCCGCGAGGATATCTTCCGGGTCACTACCTACATCTTCAGAATCAGAATCACCCGCGTTAATTCGGACTTTTTCGCCCTCCGCATCGGAATCTACAAATGTTTCTGATTCCGTGTGTGGTCGTTGTAAATCCATTTCGTTGATTTTATGCACTTGGTCTGTTACATCCACCATAAACGCGTCTAACGAATCTTGTTCAATTTGCATTTCATCTGATTTGGCCGGTTCAGATACGATTTCCATTTCTGTGTCTTTTTCTGTTGTTGTGGTTGTTGATAACGGCGGTAACTTTAGTTTCCGAATCGGTTGGATTGGTTCATCGTCATCATCAGCGAATAAATTCAATGTCGGGAGTGGAGTCGGAACCGGGACTTTTACGATTCCGCGGATTAATCCGCTTGGTTTGAGTGGTTTTTGTAAAGTTGGTTTTGGGTCTTTTGATGGTGAGGGTTGTCGTGCTAAAACAAGTAGAATAAAAAAACAAGTGTTTTAATCAGAGAAGTTGGAAAGAGTTTCGGTTATTGATGGTAAAAAATACATACGACGTGGTGATTCGGTGGGTTCCATGGGTGAGTTGATTGATGCGGATGGTGAGTTAACTTCTTGTTGCTGTTGTTGTTTCAACTCTTTTTGTTTTCTCCATTGTTCTAATTTTTCTCTTCTCTGTCTCGTTTTCTCATCAACCGGCTTTAAAAAAAAAACCAAAAAAAATTAATATTAATCAATATCAAAATCTGAAAATATATATATATATATATATAAACAATTAATTACATACATCAACGACAACAGGTGGTTTTTGTAAACTAGAATTAGATGATGAGTTTGAATTTCCCACACGTTGTGGTTCACTAACTACCTCTCCTCGATCCTTATACTCCGTTGAGGACGATTTTGAAGTTCTTTCTTTGCGTCTATGGTCTCGTTCTTCATCTCGTTCATCTCTCGAATCCCTTGAATCTCGAGTGGATTTTGAGTACCGGTCTTCTCGTTTTTCTCTGTGGTCTGATTTTCGGTATTCAGAGTCTCGAGAGTCTCGTTTGTGGTATTTACTGGGTCGGTGTGGTGATTCTTCTCGTGGCATTTTGTTTCGAATTTGAAATTCAAAGTTTGGTTTTTGACAGGTCTGTTAACTTTTTGAGTGTGATCTTTACAAAGTTATAATATAATATATATATATATATTTTATATCCCAGTAAACCCAACACGATCCAAACATTCCATTACAGTCACTGAATTCCCTCGAATCACCTAAACATACAAAATGATGGACATTAATTCATAGAATGAATTTTGCGCAGTTTGTTTTGAGAGTAAAAAAGACGTTACCACCATTCCTATTTTTTCTTTGCCGGTTTTTGTTTCGTTGTATGCTTGGTCGATAACTAAATTCATGAACGGGTCGTATCCTATTTGTTTTTTTATGAAATTTGAAATTCGATTGATTTGGATTAGATTCTTTTTTTGGAATATAATAAAAGAGAGAAATGAGAGAAAGATGAAAAACTGAAGTTGTGGGTTGTGTATTTTCTCTCTGTGAGCGTACCACGTAGAATTCCAGTAACTCTTCGGTCGCCGTTTAATTGTAATTGAACATGTTTGTCCATGTATCTAAAATGGGAGAGTTTGCAGGTTAGAATTACATATGATCATTTAACGTTCTTTTCGGAGAGGAGTTACTTTTTTAGTTCTGGAGTTGGTGCTTTGGACATTTCTTGTTTTCTGAAAAGCCTCTGTCAAGAACAGTCTAGGTAGTCGGTGAGTTTATCATGATTAATGCTTTACATGAATGTATTTTGATTATTAAATGCTTTTTTGTTTGTATACACAATAATGAATCATGCAGAAATGAAAATAAAAAATTGTCTTTTATCCTCTGATATGTTATCAGATCCCCCGGCTTATCCGAGCGCCGCCAACAATTCAGCTTTAGTAGCCGCAGGCACACGTTTCGATTTCCCATTCGTAACATCCGCCAACGTCGTACAATCAATCACATCCCCCTTCTTAAACGTAAACCCAGTAATCGGATCAACACCACATTCTTTGCAATCACCGGCCCACCAAAATCTTTATTCTTCCCAATAAAATCAGCAATAAATCCCGCTCCCAAATCACAAGAATTCCCAATTGCCGTGAAATCGTTCAACGCGCCCGGCGCAAACGTAGCAGTTTCCAACGCCCCTTGCACAGCTTGATTTTTCGACAGCCCCGCAGCGACGAGTGATTTAGCTAAATTGATTTCGATCTGTTTGTTGGTTTGTTTCGCGGTTTTCCCGGCGGGGTCTTGGTGTTGTTTCATACCTTTTAATTCAGGGTTTACGGGGGTTGATGTACATAACGGTGACTCTACTCCGATTCCGGCAGAGTTTCGTTCGAGGACACGGTATTTTAGACCCGCGGCGATACAGTTTGGTTTTGAGAGACCACCGGTTTTCCCGGATTTGCAGTTGGTGATTACTTGGTCGGCGATGTTTTGTTGGAGACAGTTTGGATCTGTGAATTTGGTTTTGGAGGAGTTGATTGCATTTTGAGCGGCTTTGTTTCCGAGGACTCCAAAGATAGCTGATGGGAGTGTGTTGGAGTTTTGCGATAGGATTTTGTTTGCGGCGTTCACGATGATATCTGGAGAGGAATGAGACACATAAGACAAAGAGACACGAGAACAATTGATTTGATTGTACCATGAGAATGTTCTTGAGGAACTTCACGTTTAAATAGCGTCGGAAAAGCAGAAGTCGAAGAAACTGCTGCCAAAATCGTAACAAAAGTTGATGAAAATTTCATGTTTGCAATTTATCGTTTATGATATGTGAAATGTGTTTTTGTTGCAACAGGGAAAACAGTTCTTTATTTATAGGGTGATCATTTAATACATTTTGTCTCACAGTAATTTAAATGCATTTCACAGAAATTCCACAAAATCTCCCAAACGCGAAAAATTTCTCTTTGATGACCAATTGTGTCACGTTGCCGCTGGTCACCGAACATTCCGCCAGAAAAAAAAAAATGAAAAGAGACCCTTCGCAAGACCCTTCGCAACAACTTTCTCACCCGGACAAACGACAAAAAAACCAACCGTCAAATCTTCCCGACCTATTAGAATGGGGTAATAAACATAATTCAAAACTTCCATTCAACCTAACATCGAATCGAATTCCCGTTGCGACAATTACCACGGATGCAACGGAGCCGATGGTTTTAGAGATACCACATAATTTAATTCTATCGAAAACGAATGCGTTGAAATATGAATCGGGGAAGAAATTATGGAATGCGTTGGAAAATTCCGGAGAGTATCGGGATTTGGGAAAGGATAAAGATCCGTTTGTTAAGAATGTGTTTGGATTGGGGTTATTTATTATTTATGAAAAGTTTGAAAATGTAAAACATCCAAAAACTGCTTTTTTTTTTGTTCTTTTAAAATTTGAGGTGGAAATTGAACTTTATTTTCTCTTCAGGAATCTTCACATTTCGGACCGTATTTATGGACTCTTCCTTCAGATATCCCGTTACCACTATCCTGGCCACCCGAATTAGTTCACCGCGAACTCCGAGGAACTAATCTAGAACATATCGTTACCGAGAGACAGAAACAGTTGAAGAAATTGTATCGAATAGCAAAGATCGCTTGTGGTCATTTATTTAAGAAAAAAGGATCGCTGAGCTTAGAGAATATTATTTGGGCGTATTCGGTGATTGCTTCTCGTGCGTTTCCGGAGAAGAAAGTTGCTGATTCTGAAGATGATCGGAGGAACAGTGGGGAAGAGAATGGAAGTGATGGTGGAGATGCTACAGAATTTATGCTTGGGAATCCGAGGAATGAAGAGTGTGATGTTTGTCTTTGGCCGATTTTGGATATGGTTAGAATTTGATTTTCGACATTTGGCGAATTTTTTATGAAATCAACTGAATATTTTGTTTGATTTAGTTGGACCATAAACCAAATCACAAAGTCGAGTGGAGGACAACCAAATCCGGCGTTTCATTAGTATTCCAAGATCCGATACAAGCAGGAGATACCCTCTAGTAAGATTATTCTGTTTTTCGTTGTGTGATTTTTTAAAAATGAATTTAGCAATAACTACGGGCCAAAAGGGAACGAGAATTTTCTAAGTAACTACGGATTTTGTCTCTCACCAAACACATCCGATTACGTGAAACTGAAACTATCATCGTCGTTATTTTCACCTTCCGACGAATCACAAGAACACGAAGAAATGGATACGTCGATAGAAGAATTTACGAGTCTAAAATTCAAACTTCTTGAATCTTTGGGTATCGAATTCACGGGTACTGACGGTAAATCAGAAAATCGTGGAAGTAATAGTCGGATATTTATGTTATTTATCAACGACCCTGTTCCGGCCGAGTTTGTGGTTGCAATGAGGATTTTACTGTTGAAGAAACATGAAGTTGCGAAAACGAAGGAAATATATGGAATCGGGAATAACGAACAGGAAAAATACGAAGTCATGCAGACGGATTTATTTACAAAGATTGTGTCGAAGCGGAATGAAGTGGTGACGTGGATGACGTTGATTTCGTTGCTGGAGAAAAAAGTTTCTGTAATTGATTACGATGTTGGGAGTGAAGACGAGGAATTAGATTTGAAAGTAAAGTTTGCACGAATTTATCGACTTGGTTTGAGAATTTTTTTACTATATTTATTGTTGCGTTATTTGATATATTTGTTTGTTAGGGCAGTTGCGGATATTAAAAGATGCGTTACAATTCTGTGAATCGCATTTGTGCATCTATCTCACGTCGCTGGGACTTGCGGATCCAAATGAACAGTCGGCGGGTTGGTCGCAAATGTTGGAGAAAGCGATCTTTCACATTCAGTCACCAAAAATGATTGAAATTCTGGATATTTTATCCGAGTTTGATTTGGATGAAGATACGCTGTTATCGATTGGATTGTGTTGGTATAAATCGTTTGGAAATACTGAGCGACTGTGGAAGGAATTTATGGAAAATGGTCGAAACGTAGAAGCTTCAGTGGTTTTAGGGTATTTTCTATTAATTTTTTATTCTCATGTTAAACGATAACTTTTTTCGTTTTAGAGTGGAAATAAAAGCTGTAGAAGAGCATTATGAGGATACAATAAAACCGGTACTGAGTTATATTACCGATAGTGATATAGAGACACCGACTAGGATACGAATAGAACTACTGGAAGCGTGTTCGTTGGAAAATTTTTTATGGGCGGCAAGTATTCTGGACATGAACTCCATCTCATACGGAAATATTTATGGTGTTTTGATTTTATAACCGCTTTTATTTATAATAAAAAAATTAACCTCAATCAAATCAACCCATTAATGTATTGAATAAATTCCTCCCAATTTCTGAATTTTCGAGATTCACGATGCGGAGATTGCGGCACTGAAGTCGGTGAATGAACAACTGAGGATAAGATTAAATGAGCAATGCAATGTGCGTTGATCGCGTGATATTGTTTCTCCGAAAATCCAAATTTGAAGAATTTAAATGTATCCTATGAGACTTACGGTACTCGCCGTCAGTTTGATACTTCACATATCTGAATCTCAGATTATTCTGGATCAGATAAGTATAATTTAAACTTCCAGATTTGCCAAAGGGTTTCATTTGGCTTCCGCTTTGATGGAAAGGAAACAATAAAAAAAAATAGAAATACCAAACTACCACCGATCTATTCTTTCTTTCACCGTTAACAAATTTATATGAGAAATTTTAGATCGCACTGTTGCTTGAAAATAACTTTTCAATTTACATTTCACTTTTCAAGACTTAAATTGGGACATGCTCTAATTTAGTATCGCGCCAAAAACTTGAAAATATTTAAAGTTCAACTTTGGATTACGCTCTCTTTTCATAAAGTTAGGTCGCGAAGCTTTTTTTTTGCTGCAACATAACTTGTAATTACAGCAATCGAAGCGATAAATGAATCTGTAGCGAAAGAACCAATCCACGTTATAATTGATAACATAGAGTTAAATACTCAATCCTGTTGATTTTTCTGGAGTTTTGGAATTTAATGGTCGTCAAGATAATATAAGGAACCAATTAGGTTGCTTCCTGGCGTTTCAACGCGTGGCTGAGTACTTGAGCAGCGAAATGCAGTTTTCCCCCACAGGAATTTTCATCCAGCAAACAACATGTCTTAAGGGCGTCGGTCCTTCAGAAGTTGCAGTATGACTAGAACGGTCTAGCATTCTACTTGCCCCTAGATGTTTCAACGACCATGGCCTCTCTTGTTCTCTAGGGAGCTTGTTATTTCTGGATCACCTTATTACATCAAAATTAAAAAAACATTAAAAGTAAAATGATGGAAAACATAATGTTGTTTAGGATGTTCCCATATTGACAGCTGTTTGCCATTCCGCTGAAAAAACGAACAATGAGCAATTCACATTCTAACTCATCGATCTTTGAAACACTACCCGATGACTTTGAAGCTCCAAAAGTACAAGATTTTATTCCCTCCAGCGTTTCCGTTCGTGCGGTTCCATTCAATAGCTCTTACGAACTCGACGATGATTTAATAGAAAGCTCAAATGCCATGACTCAACTACGTATAATATCACAATCCATTATTTATTTTATACGTGGCTAATCTTCGTACTGTTTTTCTCCTTAAAACCATTTGCCCTCCCTAATTTTGATCGACAGTAATCTTTGCCGGTTTTAAATTTATTGTTAATACTATTGCATCCCCTTTCGTTGTCGCCAATGTTGTTCAAGTGAGTTGCAGTAATGATGTGTGAACCTCAACTTCAACTAACAAAAAATCGAATAATGTAGCAAGTCCAATTCAAACCATCGGATGCATACCTTCAGCTGCACACTTCAAATATCAGCGAAAAATTACCAGAAGAAGAAGATCAAAAGGCAGGAGCAGAGGAAAATTCCGAACCACCGCAATTCGATGTAATTAAAACTAAAATAATTCATTCTCCTTGTTATTTTTAGAAAATTTTTTTAGTTTTATAATCGATAACATTTATTTAATATTTAGGAAGATGACGATTATACTGAATTAGAGTCACTACCCAGTGATTTCAGCGAACCGATATTATCCGATTTCGAAAAAATAAATTCCGAACCCACTTCAAATCTCCCCGCCGACGAATCAGGCTACTTAACGCGCACAGTAAACTCATTTTACTCCGATCCAACTACTCCGCCCTACCAAATCCCCCCGATCGAAGGTTCTTCACTGGGGGCAATATCAAGTCTACTTTCTCAACAATATGAAGGGTTCGCAAGTTTGTTTAAAGGGAATTTCACTGGGTGGATATCAGATATCAGTTATTTATTGCTACAGACGAGTATTGAAGGAACAGTGAATGATTTGTTGGAGTTACGGGATGAAGCTGTTCCGTTTGTGTTTTTAGAACGGTGGGAAGGTCAATTGGCGACGAATGTGTTGAGTCATAGTCTTACGGGAGTGATTTTGAGTCCACTGGAAATTGTGAAAACTCGGTAACTATCGTATTCGACTCCTTTCTGTTCGCAAAGCTGAATTTATTTTTTCTTTATATGAAGGTTAATGGTACAAACCTCTAACCCGTTTCATAAAAAATATAAGTCGACTATGGATTGTTTATCAACGATGACGGCAGAAGAAGGCGGATTGTTGTCACTTTATTTCGGTCCACATTTTTTACCTACGTTATTACATTATTCGACTCATCCGTTCATGCAAAATGCAACACCGATAATTATTGAACGTGGGTTGGGAATTGTGGCAATGGACGATCCGGTAATATACGGTGTGTTGGAGTTTACGTTAGGAGTTTTTGAGTTGTTGTTAACGCTTCCGATGGATACGGTGCGGCGGAGATTGTATTGTCAGGAATTGAATTTTGGGAGAGTTAGTGGAAAGAACAAAAGTTTCGAAACGGTTGTGGAACGGAATGTTGTTCCGTATAAGGGTATGTTTGATTGCTTCTATCGTATAGTGGTTGAAGAAGGTGGGGTGAGAAGCAAGATTAAAAATGGAAAAGTATATAAGAGGAAGCGGAAAGGTGCTACGTGGGGGCTCGGACCTTTGTTTAAAGGTTTTAGAATGCGTTTGTTTGGATATGTGATTATGCAAGTTTTGAAAGTGTTCGCAGACGTTGAGTTCGAGTGAAAGAAAGATATTTTTGTTGGGTTCCAAGGGTGTGTTTTTATTTTGTTGCGATTTGCTTTTTAATTTAAGGAGAAAAAAAGAAAAATATATCTCTATAACAATTTTGAATTAAAAAAAAATGGTTTCAAGAACAAAGTAAAAGAGAAAACTACATAAAAATAATCGCAACAGAATAATCAATATTCAAAAGAGAAAATTGTTCTGATCGCTGGGCAAAGAATAACCGTTCATTCCAAAAAATCAAGATAGAAACAAAATAATTCGAATTTTTTAAAAAAAATAATCAATTCCAATAAATGCAAAGTCGCTGTATTCTCATATCGACTTGCTTTTTTAAGCTTATGATTAAATGTCCTTAATTCGATATTTCAGCTTTTTTTTTGCCGGTAGTTTTCGTGATCACTGTTCCATCTCGACGTAAATGGTAAATCGTTCCTCGCCAATCCACCGTCAATCCAAAGAACGACCAAATATATAACGGTAAAGCTAAAAACTCTCGCGCCAACCACGCAGATAATGGGAAACCTTTCGCATCCGGATCCAATGTTTTTCCAATAATCACATCAGTACCCAACCATATTCCCACATGTATCGGTAAAAACACCCACGGCGAAACGTTAAACAGCTTATAAAATCCCCAACACGCCAGCAATCCATTCAACACCATTTCAGTCACCGGTTCATGTGCAGTCGCAACCGGACTCGCAAACATTCGCGTCCTCGTCCATCGCATTCGTCGAATAGCATACTCTTTTATCGTCATTGAAGAACCAACTATTTGCACCGCCAAATCACTGGTCATTTTATGTTTTAATCCAATTCGCATCAACGACATTCCAATGAAATTATCTTCAGCCATAAATTGTCCATAATATCCCAATGCTTTATTTGGATCTGAAAAATCGCCACAATAGCTTACTGAATGTTTCTTCGGCCATCCAAATGCATTCGATGCTCGTGCTGCCGCTCGCATTAAATCGTGTTTTCGGAATACCATTGATTTCCCAACGATACAGCTATCAATCACCAGCCAATTCAGGGTAATGTACATTTTAGAGTGGGTTGAGTTTATGTAGCACCATTCGAGGTTAGATGCGAAGGAATCTGCTCGGTGGATCGCTGGTAAATGGTGGACAAGACCCACTTGTGGTTCTGACAATGCTTCGACTGATCGTGAAAGACAGCCTGGCTCCGTTCGAACATTACTATCTAACGTCCAAATAATATCGTATTTTGCGATCTCGAAACCCCTGATGAGGTTATTGATTTTAGGGTTTGCTCCGACAATTTTTTCACCTATGATTGTAAAATTTTTAAAAAAAAAATTAGGGATGAAAATCTCTCAAAAATTTCGAATTAAATTTGAGCGGAATATAATGCTAACCAATAATTAATTTCGCATCAACTTTTGGATACATCTCCTGTAATCTTTCAACGATGGCAACGGCCGGATCCGAAGCCGAAGCAACAGAAAATATCAGTTCGAATTTTGGGTAATCCAAATTAAACGAGGAAGCAAGGTTATCGAATAAATTCGAGTCTACACCTTTCAACGGTCGAAGCACCGATACTCCTGGCAAATTTGAAGTTAAATTTGAGGAATTCCCGGTCGTTCCATACGTTTTTTGGTGATGTTGTAGAGAGATTGGTTCTGTGACTAAATCGGAGTTTTCGGTTTTGTGTGAGTTTTTGGATGAAGAGGTTGAGGGGTAAGAGTATCGGTTAGTTCTTTTGAAAAACAGATAGGTTGCAAATATAAAAAAGAGGTTGATTGATATAATTAAGAAGCAAATATAAACATACATGATAAGCAGTCCAGCGATTGAGAAGAACAGCATTACAAACCATACCACAACGCCGATGAAGGGGAGCAGAAAAACAAACAAATTCAGGAAGTCCTCGAGGAGTTTTGGTATTATTAGCATTTGCTTATAATTTAAAAAGATAGAATTTCAATAGACTTTGAGAAAAAGGAAAGAAAATAAAAGCCCAGTCTTGAATTATTTTTTTTTTGGGTGAAGTTCGATTTGATCTTTTTTGTACGACTGTAAAATTATCGCCTGAGGTTTCCTGCGCCGTCGCCCGAATTCTGCCGATTCTGTTTTCTAATCACGTTGCAATGGGGCACAGTTTTCGTTACGAAGTGTTTGGCAAAGTTCAAGGTATTCTGTGCCCTGAAGTTTTCCATTGTTGTTCAAAATTTAAATCTGTCATTGCAAATTTTCAACCCGTTAATTTTCTCTAATGGACGATCGAAGGAGTATTTTTTAGAAAATATACCGATTTACAAGCAAAATCTCTTGGAATTGTAGGATATGTTCGCAACACGGAGCATGGTTCTGTCGAAGGAATTGCACAAGGTTCAGAGGAAGATTTGATTACGTTGTAAGTAAGATTTTTATATTTCCCGATATTTTTTAAATGTTTAATTGTAATTGAATTTCTCGAATTTTTTGTTTGATAGCAGGAAATGGATATCGAGCACAGGATCACCGCAATCACGAATAACAAAATGTGTCATTAGCGAGGAACGAGAAATCGAAGAATTCGAATTTGATGCATTTAGTATTCAAAAATAGGGACGCATTAACATAGAAAAATAAATATAATGTTGATACCGGCAATATTTTAGAAAACGACCCGTTGCACAATAAACCGTTACGGGGAATTAAGTTTCATACTGAGATTCGAAGTTACTGCAATTTTAACGGTTTTGAAGAATAGTTTTATGATTAAAAGAGAAGAATTATTATGACACGAGCTCTTTCTGTCACGTTAATGAATTTATTTGGTATGTTATCGATAATTTTTGATTTTTAAACAGAAACCACGGTCGTTTTGAAATAATACATTAAATTCCTATTTATGTAAACAAAAAAAATCCGTATAGATTATAAACACAGTCCAACTTCTCCCACGTTTCATTCCGAGTGACGAAATAAAATCGGTTAAAAAAAATCTTTTTGACATTTTTATTCAGCATCATGCTTCGAATTCCAACCGAACCATCGAATACATCCAATCTTTCCTCGATTTTTCCTCTTGTTGGGAAATTTGCAAAGCAAATAAGAGACTATACCGTTTCAATTACACGCTCACCACAAGGATTCGATCTTTAGCGGTGAAATTATGGATACCGAAGAGATATTTAATCGTTACCGTCCCTTTTTTCTTTACTGCACTTCAAGCTGTCTTCGTTGCTCTGTTCATCTCGAACATATTATGATATTGTGAAAATCAGGGAATGGAAGAAAACAGAGAAGGACTTTTGTATTGGTGGTTTCGTTGCTGTTGGGGTTAGCGATGGAAATGTATTTGTTAGGAAACGTGGTTCTATTGGATGCGATTGTTATTGACATTGATCAAGAACATAGAGAGAATGAGCTCAAGTTTCTGCGTGATCCTCCTTCTGAACAGGAACAAATAGAACTGATATCATCCGGATACATACATGAACGACGTAATACTACCTCTGAAAACGTCAGTTTATTTGCAAGTAATGATGTCGCTTTTGGATTCCACGCTGCACTGCAAAAAATTTTGAAAAAAAAGTTGACCAGTTTTTTGGGAGTAGTGGGTTGGAACTGTGGAAGATGGAATTCTTTGAGGAAAGCAGTTGGTTAACCTCTAAACCTAAAGCGTCCTGGCATTTGGTGAACTTTGGTTGATGGTTTGCAGCTGGAACATGATGGAGGAGAGTTTGTGGTTCGTCAAGGAAGTCAGTCGCAGTGATATTCAACCGAAGTCAAAAATGGAGAATATTTAAATTCACGGCACACTAAGGAGTTGGAATTGTTTTGGGTTGCGTTTTCGAAAGACTCTGAATACGAAATTAAACCATTGCAATCGGGGATTTGGATTACATTCACGTTTGATATATCGAACGATGAGCAATGGTCGGAAATCACTGACACAAGCAGTCATCATATTTACCAGGCAATTCAGGGTCTAGATTAAGACGTTGATTATATGGATGGTGCCAACATGACGTTTGCTTTCGGATTGCAGGAGAATTATTCGTTTTTGACGAGAGAAAATCGCGGTCGAGCGTTCAGTGTTAATGATCTCCGAGGAAGCGATCAAACTTTGTGTGAAATTGGGCGAGAGCTGAACCATAACCCCAGAATCAGACCACTTTATGAGGTGCGATGGGAATCGTTCGAAAATGAAGCGTCAGCATTTGGAAACAAGGTGGATTTTGGGAATGCTGTCGTTGAAGGAAATGGGTTGCTGTTGGTTTGCGATAGCTTCGATGGATTGAAGAACGATGTTCCCGTTGGGGTGATCATCAATCTAGTACTGAGGTTATTTGGAGTATATCGGGGATAATGTTTCTTCGGCAATCAACAAAACTCTTGTGTGACTGACTTACCCTACAAGAAGCATTGTTGTATATCATTTTGTCCAAAATGATGATACAGTAGGAGTTATCTATGTAAACTTTGCATTGATTCTCTCGGCATGACAGGGGATTGGCGATGTCGACGTCTTTCAAATTGTCAAATATAACCTCATCGTATTTCTTCCAGCTTAAGGGCGGAGATAAACTAAAATTGAACTTTAGCAATGCCGAGAAAGATTTATTTAAATAAATCTTAGAAGAAATACCGGCAAAAGCGTGATTTGCTGTGATTGAGGTTGTGGCACAAGTCAAAGAATGAGCCCGTTAACTTTCAACATCAGCCATGGATATCTTGAAGCAATCGTCCGTGGATTCAAAAGCGGAATCTTGACTTCCGCTCAATATTTAAACATGGCCCAATGCGAATCTCTCGATGGTACCGAATAATCTGTTCAAATTGCAGAATTACCTTTTTAAATCTCTTTAAATAGATCTTAAGCTTCAGCTGTCATCAACCGATTACGGAAACTTTCTTCAGAATGAACCCTCTCCCTTAGCAACTACAACAATTGCCGAAAAAGCGAGAGAGAAATTAGTAGATGAATTTCAGTATTTGCGACAAAATGCTTCAGAACCGTTATCGACTTTTTTGGATTACATAACGTATTTATATTCCACTTAGATTAATTACACCGTTCTTTTAACTGGGACTTTAAAATTCAATTCATTTCTTAGCTACGGATACATGATTGATAACATCATTCTTTTAATCACTGGAACGCTTCATGAAAGAGATACTCATGAATTACTTGAACGTTGTCACCCTCTCGGGATGTTTGATTCGATCGCTGCCCTTTGCGTCGCAACAAATGTCAGTGAACTCTACAACACTGTGATGGTAGAAACTCCGTTAGGTAGATTCAGTTAAGATTGTAATAATTTTTATTAATTTTATGTATATTCAAAGCTCCATACTTTGAAAAATGTTTATCGGCTCACGATTTGGATGAAATGAATATCGAGATTATCAGAAACACATTATACAAGGCGTACATTGAGGATTTTTACGAGTTTTGTAAGGAATTAGGTGGTGAGACTGCGGAAGTTATGAGTGAATTATTAGAGGTGAATTTGTTTATATTCTATTTCTTTGTTTTTGATTTAATGCTTTTTTTGATTGCAGTTCGAAGCTGATCGTAGAGTCATTAATATTACCATTAATTCGTTCAATACCGAGTTGACTAAGGATGATCGAGCAAAGTTGTTTCCAACCTGTGGAAAGTTATATCCCGACGGAATCGCAAAATTGGCCAAAGTGGATGAGATCGATCAAGTTAAAGCAATCGTTGAACCCTACGGTGTAAGTTACCACACTCACTCTCTTCACTTGATATGTTATCCCAATTTCTAATCAAATCTGTGATTAGGAATACCGTCGATTCTTTGATACGTTGTCATCAGATCGATCACTCGAAGACCGCTTTTTTGAACACGAAGTGCATCTAAACAAAAAGAGTTTCTTACAACAATTCCACTTTGGCGTGTTTTATGCGTTTTTGAGGTTGAAGGAGCAGGAGATTAGAAATATCGTTTGGATTGCCGAGTGTATTGCTCAGTATCAAAAGGAACGGATCAACGATTACATTACCATCTTTTAATTATTTTCTTCATCGTATTTTTTCTTAATCATTGTTAGACTTGGACGGAATCTTTGATTTTTGTTTCAAGAAACGAAGTCTCTCAACAATAAAAAATCGTGATGTTCAGAGATTTATGGATAATACACGCTTCAAATGCTGTTTGAATAGACAAATATCACGTATATCATCATTCGCTATTAGGGTTCAAGTTCACGAATTAATGTTCCCCAAGATCCAGTTAGAGGCTTTGAAGTCAAAAACAGAAAAAAAGCAATTTCAAAATGAACAGTTCACGAAATTCAATTGCTCTTGCCATCGGCGGTGATAGAGTAACTGGTGCCGACGTTCGCGCTCAAAATGGTAGAAAAACTTATCAGCTCAATTCAAATCCTCAAGTTAGAATTTTCTGTTTGACTGATCTCTTTAGTTCTTGCCGCTGTTTCTATCGCCAATATCATTAAAACTTCTTTGGGTCCGGTTGGTTTGGATAAAATGTTGGTCGACGATATTGGGGTATTAAAAATTTGTTTCAACTCAAATTTCAGATCTTAAAATTTCCAAAATTTTAACAACCTAAAGGACGTCACGATTTCAAACGACGGAGCCACGATCCTCCGTCTCCTTGAAGTGGAACACCCAGCAGCAAAAGTCTTAGTCGAACTAGCCCAACAACAAGACAAAGAAGTCGGTGACGGAACCACGTCGGTAGTTTTAATCGCGGCAGAATTATTACGTCGCGCAAACGAATTGGTGAAGAATAAAATCCATCCGACGACGATTATTTCGGGGTACAGAATTGCGAGTAAGGAATCGGTGAAATTTATTGCTGAACAGATGGCGACGAAAGTTGATACACTTGGAAGAGATAGTTTGATTAATGTTGCAAAGACTAGTATGAGTTCGAAGATTATTGGAGCGTATGTTGTTTTCTTGATTTTCTTGTATGCTTCAGAAATTTATTTTTTTTACCCCAAGTGACGATGAATTCTTTGCAAATATGGTGGTAGACGCAACACTTGCAGTAAAAACAAGCTCGAATCGTGGGGAATCGAAATACCCGATTAACAATGTAAACATTTTGAAAGCCCATGGAAAATCGTCGAAAGAGAGCATGTTAATTAAGGGATACGCGGTTAATTGCACAATTGCTTCTCAAGGTTAGTAGTATATAACGCAGCATCGTTATAGTTGTGAATTTTATAATATTTTGCTCAGCAATGAAGACAAAGATTTTCGGTGCGAAAATCGCGTGCCTTGATATTAATTTGCAAAAGACGAGAATGCACTTGGGAGTGAATATAATAGTTGACGATCCCGATAAACTTGAGGCAATCAGAAAAAGGTTTGAATTTTTCAATATAGGACGAGAGATCAGAAACTGATTGAATGGTACGCTTCTATTTTTATAGAGAATCTGATATTACCACGGAAAGAATTAAAAAGATTTTGGATTCTGGAGCGAATGTAGTTATGACTACGAAAGGAATCGATGATATGTCGTTGAAGCTGTTTGTAGAAGCCGGAGCGGTTGCAGTTCGAAGAGTGAAAAAAGAAGATATGAAGAGAATCGCCAAAGCAACTGGAGGTAATGTGCATCAAATTTTTTCCGTTTAAATTTAAATAACTGTGCTTTTTTAGCCACGTTATTAAGTTCATTGGCAAACTTGAACGGAGACGAAACTTTTGAAGCGGGATACTTGGGATACGCTGAAGAAGTTGTGCAAGAACGTATATCAGATGACGAATGCATATTAGTCAAGGGGACCAAGAGTCATTCGTGCGCTAGTATTATCTTACGAGGTGCGAATGATTATATGTTGGACGAGATGGAGCGAAGTGTTCACGATAGTTTATGTGCCGTTAAAAGAACTCTCGAAAGCAATTCAGTTGTTCCTGGTGGAGGAGCGGTTGAGGCTGCCCTTAGCATCTATTTAGAGAGTTTTGCTACGACTTTGGTAAACACAATCAAATATTTGGTGTTACAAACTCTCACGTTTATTTTCTTTAATAGGGATCAAGAGAACAACTTGCAATCGCAGAGTTTGCTAATGCATTGCTCGTAATTCCTAAAACATTGGCGGTGAACGCGGCGAAAGACTCCACGGACTTGGTTGCAAAACTTCGGGCATACCACAATGCTTCTCAAAGTGCGGGTGCGGATGCGCAAAAGAAGGCCTTGAAATGGTGAGTTGTTTTGTTCATGAAAATCGAATGATTCTGAGTATATTTTTTCTTTAGGACTGGATTGGATTTGATAAAGGGTGTGGTTCGAGATAACATGAAAGCCGGAGTTTTGGAGCCGAGTATGTCTAAGATCAAGTCACTGAAGGCAGCGACTGAAGCGGCGATTGCTCTTTTGAGAATAGAGTATTTTGAAATTTTTACTTTTCATACTGTCCGTTTTTGTAATCACTCTTTTTTTTCAATAGCGATATGATCAAAATTGACCCACCCCAACAGGAAGAAGACCCACACGGACATTAAAGAATTTATTTTCCGCTTACATATTTTATATTTGGTCAATAATAAAAACCAGAACCAGAAATGTGCTTGAGTCTTGATTTTTTCAACTGTGGGGACGCTGATGTTAAAATATAAGATTTAGATTACAGTTTTGTTCGCAAGGTTCGATTGACTCAAGATCAACCAGACAGATCCTACTAAAGAGAAAAAAAGTTTAGTGAAATTCCAGCATTGTAACAGAAAAGCCCGGTATCCATCTGATCATACAACGACCAGTTACTGCAACGTAGCACCACTTTAGATCGAGTACTAGGAAGAAAGTAACCAGAGCAAATTGCGCGAAACTTGAGGGCAAACCAAGAAGACAAAGCGTCCTTCATCGTTCAATAGGGAACTTTACAAACTCCGCGGTAACATGAAAACAGATAACGGGGAAGCTTGCGCAGAGGCGTAAGGAAACCAAAGGACTACCAAAAGTGATTTCTCACCTTCAAATTGTGCCATTTGGAAGTTTTCACTTGACTTTCAATTTTCAATTAGGTATGAAAAAAAAGAATCCCTTAACACAACACGCATCGATAATCAAAAAGAGGAAAGCCGAAAAGAACTATGCCCTTCGCGTGAAGAAACAATATTACAAACAACTCAAGAATTCTTCAAATGAACAACCCATAAATGTTTCCAATTCTACCGAGACCGCTGAAGATCAAGCTTTGAAAATGAGGAAGCAAATCGATGATTTATTTGAAGGAAAATATGGTAATTTTGAAATGGAATCGTTTATTTCACTTTTAATTTGCATTTCCAAGACCGAGAACGAATGGAGGACGATGAGGATGTAGACGAAGAGTTGAAAATCAATCAAATAGGGTTCGCAACTTGAGTGAGATATAAATAGCAAATAGCAGGCTACCGCAGGTAATAGCACCTTGCTATTATGATTTTTCGGCGACCTGCGATTAATAGCTATTACCTGCTATTAATGGCATTGGCATTGGAAGTGGCGTTGTCAGATTCATTTTTTTAAATTTTTTTTTTTTGGACATGAATCTTCTCGAACTGGACGATTCCTCTGAGAACGATGAAATTTTCCCAGTTGAGTCAGCCAGCAATTTGTCTGCTGTGCAATCTCAAGCCTCGGCGGTGTCAACAGCTGCAGCGAGTGTGGTGTCATTCGTTGGGTTCAATGCAACTGAAATTGCAATGTCTGGTCGGTTTTTTTCCAAACCAGCGAACCAAAAGGATTCTGCGGCAAGAAAGGAAAAGCTGAAGTGTAACTTGTGCCAGTGTTCCCTGACTGTTCAGGCTCGTAATTACACTAATTTCGTCTCACACGCCAAAACAATTCATCCGGACGAGTTTGAGAGCCAACGAAAATCTTTGAATATGGCTAATCCGCAACAATCAGAAGGCTCTTCCAATTCCAAGACGACAGGAGGCGTGCAGACAAAACTTTCTTTCTCGAACACTGTGGTGTACAACAGCGAACACATGCGAGATTGTTTGGTGCGATGGATCGTGATGGATGACCAGCCTTTTAGTGTGAGAGAGTGTGTCTAAAGTTCTTGCGTTTGTCTTTAATTTATTTTTTCCAGATCGTTGATCAGCCTTGGTTTCGATCTTTTTGCCAGTCGTTGAATGCGGGTGTAACGGATGGAAAGCAGCCTGATATTCCAAAGTCCGGAAATACTGTCAAGAAGTGGATTTTAGACTTGTACGAAGTTGAGAGGGCGAAAATTGTGCATCGAATTCGAAATACATCGACCAAAATTTCGTACACCACAGACCTCTGGACGTCTCCAGCCCAGGTCTCTTTCATGGCAATCACTGCGCACTGGATTGACGACTCCTGGACGATGCAATCCGCGACGTTAGACTTCATTCCTGTGCAAGGTCATCACACTGGTGTTGCTCTCGCCAAGCATTTCATGGATACGATTGATGCTTTTGGTTTAAAAGATTGCTCGCTGGGCGTCACACTTGATGCTGCTGCAAACAATGCAACGTGAGAACTAGATGTCCTTTCAGAAAAGACTTCATATATTCAACTATGTTTTTAGAATGACGGATGAGATGGAGAAGAAGGGGTATTTGAAGATAGGACATCACTTCAATTGTTTTGCGCACGCCTTGAATCTGGCGTGCAAGGATGGTTTGTTGGAAATTGTTGACAGTGTGCAGTCGTTAAGGACATGCGTAAAGGCTTTGCACTACTCCAATATAAAATTGCAGCGCCTGGAGAAGGAGTGTAAAGCGATGGACGTCAAGTTTTTGAAGCCAGTCCTCGATGTTGACACGAGATGGAATTCGACGTATGACATGTTGTTTTGGGCGAAGCGCGTCCAATTACCACTTCGAAATGTGCTCAAGGAGTTTCACGAAGAAAGTTTGTCCTCTCGCGGGGATGAATTTCCTCTTGTGACAGATTTCGACTGGAAGGTGATGTGTATTAAAAAGGCTCATTGATGCTGTGATTTTTAATATTTATCTAGCGATTTGATGAGATTTTGGGTTTTTTGAAGCTATTCAAGGACGCCACAATTGTTGCGAATGGGCAAAACTATGCCATAATGTCATACGTCGTCCCGCTCTACAATGTTTTATTGGACAGTATTGAGGACCATCAGAGAAGATATTGCGAATCAATTTCTGATATACATCGGTTGACAAAGGTGCGTGATTCACGCACAAGCACAAATGCAGAGAAGCATGATGCAGCGATCAAGCTTCTGGAATATTTCGATGAACAGCTTTATAACGACTTGATTTCAGCAGCTGATGCCGTTACAGATAAGGTACATGTCTTTAAGTTTGTTTCATAATTCCTCACATATGAGAAAAAGCTTGGACATTACTATAATATTACCCCTGATGCCTGCGACATTTTTTGTGCTTTGGACCCTCGATATATGGCTGAGTACTACAGCGAGGACGCCATAGATAAAGTGGAGCAGTCCGAAAAGATATCAGTGGTTCAAAACCGAGTCCGAGTAATTTTCAATCAAGAATACCAAACACCTGAATCGGTCGAAACGCTGCTTCCTGACAGTGCTGCTTCGGGGGATAATGACTTAGAGAATCGATTGGTTAGTAAGAAACGCAAAATGTCCAGTGGTTCGCAATTAGAAAATTATTTTGAGACAACGCCCTGCAATAGGAAGTGTGATCCACTTGCATGGTAGAAGGAACGTGAGCACTCACTTCCACAGATAGCGAAAATGGCAAAGGATTTCCTTGCTATTCAAGCAACATCAGCAGCGTCGGAACGCGTCTTCTCTACTGGAGGGCTTTTAATTTCTCCAACCCGTTGCAGACTAGCCTCGGAGACGGTGCAGGCTTGTATGTGCTTGAAGAGTTGGTTGAAAGTTTAATTTAAAGCATACTGTTGTTAATAGAAATATTATGTTGCGAATCATGTCTTTTTTTTTTTTTTATAAAAATTGGATTTAAGCTATTAATAGCATGTAATAGC